>JAGKQL010004452.1:3828-14252 GCA_018398635.1 Cyprinodon brontotheroides
AAAATGGCCGCTCCCAGAATCACCGATTATTTTATTTTTTTACTGATCAATGCTAAATTCATTAAATCAAAGCAAATGTATTAATTTTAGGTATAAATAATGATCCATTGATCATTCCTTGCTGACCAGACTTTTCCTTTGATGGTCTATGTTAAAATATTTCCTATAAAAATGCCACCCTTTCACAAACTGCAAACAATGTATTCACATAAGTGTATTTAACTTTAAGTAGGTAAATAAGGAATTATTTTTACCCTTAAAATAACATAAGAATAAAATAACTTAGATTTCAATTTTTTTAGCAGTGCAAGAATAGGGTGTGGCTGCAGAGAAGGCCTCTGCTGGTTTCCTTTTTCAACCACAGTCATTTTAACCTCACCACCATCATTTCATAATCCTGAATTTAAACTGTGACATCATTCTGGGTCTATATTCAGTTACATCAGAACCAAGCCTCTCTTCTGCTTACCGCAGACATCTCGTCTGAACATGTAGACTGATTACCTGCCGGTGAGGAACAGACTGGTAATGATACAGAAAGGCCTGAAACAATCAACTGTACTGAAGAAATGATCAAATGTACTGATTGAACGGCAAAGAATTCACTCATTTAATACAAACAAAGGCAATGAATGAGGAGACATTTACCAGGGGGTGAAACTAAAATGTTTATTTTTGAGCAAAGAAGAAAGGTCTCTATTTTTGTGGTTGGATATCAAACATTTGTGATAAAAAAATACACATTAAAGATTTTATTTTTTTTTATTATTAGGTTTGTTTATTTAAAAAAACTGTTTTATCTGTCAAAGGAAATCTCAAGCAAAATTTCAGCTTCGGCAGAAGAAAAATCTGGGAGTTAATGAGATATTATTTCATTCCATGTAGAATCAGTACATTTTCCAGTTGTATTTACTCTCAGAAGTTGTGATTTATTTCCCATGACAGTGACAGAGATGAAATCATTGGCAGATAAAGATTACACGATTTATATACCTAACCTCTTCTACGATAAGGGTTAAAAAACAATGGGTGGCATTGGAAATAACATCAGACATTTCCTGTCATTAAAATGTAAATATGAAAGTTGGAAACATTTGTTGAACTCCAGGCTGAGAACTTGTTAACAAGCTGAAAGCCTGCCCTTCACAGGAGAATGCAGCTGCATGATGAACCCGCCCGACTGAGGATGCCATGCTGGTCAGAGGCTACTGACTCAATTAAGCTCCAGAAGTGTTTGAAAGAGATGCCTTCGCCATCTCCCACACCCATCTTCCTCAGAATATCTCCCATTCCTTGGTCTGTGTTGACCCCCTGTGTGCACAGAAAAAAAAAAATGAGAAGGGTGATTAATCCAAACTGTACAGCAAAAACCAACAAACACTCCACTGTTTGTCCCTTTTGCATTGTGGCCTGGAATAACAGCGCAGACCACGCTTCAACATTGAGCATAAATCAAAAATATCTGCATCATATCTGCGACACGCTAACTGCAACACACTGCTGCGGGACTATAACCCGCCCTTTAGTGTGCATTAGGGATGGAACGGTTTATGAAAACCGTCCGAACCGTTCGGTTCGACTGTCTCGGTTCGGTTTGCGTGTTTTGCGTTCGGTTCATGCGCTGCTCCTTTTTCTCATAGGTGAAGCGTTTACACTCCAGAGCAGAAGGTGGCGGTACTGCGACCAAAGCCAACCACCAGTAGTAAACAAGGGGAAGAGGAAGCGACCCCACTGCGCTCCAGACCGCCTGCTCAAAGCAAAGCCTACAGCCTCCACTGTGGCTCCCGTCCGCTCCGCTCTGAGTCCCTTGGAGATGGTAGAGGGCATGCGCCAGATGATTAAATTCAAAGCAGCAAAACATGCGGAAATGATCCAGGGTTTCCGCATTTCATTAAAAATAATTACAATTCATACATTTTTGGGGGATTTTTTCATTAATTTTTATGGGATTTCGGTGTAACAATCAACATACACCGAACTGAACCGAAAACCGTGACCAGAAACCGAGAACCGAACCGAATCGTGGATTTTGTGAACCGTTCCACCCCTAGTGTGCATGGAGGCTTAAGGCTGATTTATACTTCGAAACTAGGTAATCTGTGTAGGTGTCGCAGTGAACGCAGAGACGTCCCCGCCCCCTCCATAGACACTCTGCCGCACCAAATTATAGGTGACCGCAGACAGGAGTCCTGTGATTGGTCAGTCTTAAACCCGCTTTACACTATGCGTATTTCCTGTTTGCTACCTTACCGGCTTGTTTTGTTTGTATGACCGCGATAGTGGAAAACGACTGGTGAAGATGGACCAGCTAGCAGAGCGAGGTGCGTGAGAACGCTGGGACCCTTTTTCCACCTGGATCCCCGCTCTTTTTGGCCCTCATGTCCCTCCGTTGTCGCACAAACTTGCCCCCATTTCCTCGTGGCCTCGCCAGTAACTAGACCCACAGCTATTTTCTGATTTTTTCGCTTTTGCAGTATGGCTTGGAGTAACATAGTGCAGACCACACTTCAATATTGAGCATAAATCAAAAATGTCTGCATCATACCTGCAACAAGCTAACTGCGACACACTGCTGCGGGAGGATAACCAGGCCTTTAGTCTGCTACCCATTTTGTCCTCTGGACCAACTTCTGGGTCTTCCTGAAGTCTTTGCAACAAGTTTCTACTTTTCATCAAGTTTTCCGATTACCTCCTCCTCCGAGGTTATGTTTTCAGAGAGTTTGTGTGTTTTGTGCTTTTCAACTTATGGACATAATTTAATGAAATTCTAATCAGAGGCGTTCCTCGTGCCAATGAACAATGAATTAAATGTTGGCGATGATTCTAATCTAGATACAGGTATTGTTTTAAAAATTCTCTAACATTGTGAGTTTGGGAAATTTGGCGAAACAAGCAGTTCCCCACTAAACCAGAGGGTGGCAGCAGTGACTATTGACAGTCTCAGTATCAGACTCAAAAAGTCTGGAGTAATTTTACTGAAGACCAAAACACGAGAAAAGGGAACATTGTTGGTTTGTTAGCAGTAGCGATTGAAAACTTACGAATGTATTTTAAGGACATTTTTTTTTTTTACCAGAGATGTGGATCATAGAAAGTTTTTAGTTATAGATCTAATTCACAATTTAGGGCGAAATGTGCTGCTTGGCTGTGGCCTGTGTTCTCAGAGGACTTTTCTAGTGATTCATTCAACTCCTCTTAGAGTTAAAAATAAGCATTAAGGAATCCTATGTGCGTAATACTGACTACATTACCAATCCTTAAGCGTTTCTCGCACAGCATCTTAGAAAATACAACCTGTTTACATCCCATCGAGGTAAGGCTAGTTCATTTATAAAACACATTTCAGTACAACACAAAGTGCTGCATCTGCCGTCAGCAGAAAAAAAAGGAAAGTTGGACTGAAAATGTAACTAATGATATTTAGATAGCAAAGTCAAAAGCCATTTTAAACAAATATGTTTTCAATCTGGATTTTAAAAAACTGAGGGTTTCTTTCTTGGAATTTATTCCAGATTAGTGGAGAATGAGCTGAGCGAAAAATTGATAAAATGGATGAATTGAATTTTCTGTTTAAGAATATTTAGTTTTTAGAAAAAAATAAAATAAAAATTCAGCATTTCTTGGGCTCCCATAGCTGATGATAACATGATATAATTTATCTTTCTTAAGATGTGTAGGCCTAATTATAACTGCTAAACTGTTACATTTTCATTGTCAGCTGTGAAACATCGTTTTCTAAGCATTTTCACAGCTTGAAATGTGTTGCCCTTAAAATGTGTCCCGCCCAGAAGGGCAGATGAGAACTTTTCCATGTTTGCTTCTGTTTTCTACAGAGTAGATCTGAGTGGTTGATCCATTGATTAATGATCTCTAATGTATACTGGAGCTAAATAAGCTCCTGTATTTTAGAGCTTCAGTAAGTCCAGCTAAATAAAAGTCATTTAGAGCCGCAAATATTAAATTACCTCTAAATTAAACATTTTTTTATTTATTTTTTGTTAAAGATGTACAATGGTAAATCTGGTGCCATTTTAACAACAGCTCAATTTAAAAAAAGAGACAAAATGTAAAATTTTTATAAAGATGAAGCATTGATTTTAGATTTTGTTCTATAGGAGTAAATTTGACAAGAAATTAGGGATGCAGGATATAATCGGCCCCCTATCGGTATCGGCCTTAAAACTGAATATCGGACATCGGCCACCCCACCGATATTTAACCCGATATTTGATCAGCTTCTGAGTTTCTAAAGTCTAAAAAAAAAAAAGGGAAAAAATATTGATAGATTAAAATATCCCAATATCTTCATATGCTGATATATTGCCATTTAAAAACACCATATCAATCTCTTTTACTAATGAAATATTGCTATATGTCATCGTTATGCTACGAAATCCCCCGAAAATCCACGAAATGTTGCCATATTTTTATATGTTGATATATTGACGCGGTATCGATCTATTTTACTAAAAAAAACTCACAAGAATTTGAAAAATATTACGAGAGTTTGTAACAGAAAGACGAAATTTCACCAGATTTTGAAAGTAAAATAGATCGATACCGCATTTTTAAAAATCTATTTGATATCAGCATATGAAAATATATTTGAGTTTATAATTTTTCAAAGTGTCAGAAATGGATAACAAAACTGCTATTTTCTTATTTTCTTACTTATTTTTTGTCCAGCTTTAACAGCGGTATCGATGTCGGTTGTCGGCTACATGAGTTTTTAAAATATCGGCATATGGGATACTCGGTAAAATCCCAACATCGTGCATCCCTATTTTTTTTTATAAACCCTAGAACTCAACATTTCCCAGCTATCATGGTACTATAATGTTAGATGGAGCTGCAACCATGATCCATGTACCGCAAAATCAGGCAGCTATTTACCATTAGGCAAATATTAGGCAGTTAGAATCATGGGTATCCCCAGCTTCCATGTAGAGTTAGCTGCAAAGAATCCTTGATTTGTTGCATATTATAGTTTTGATAAAAGAATCCTTTGGCTAAAATGCCGCCATTACCAGAACGCTTTATATCATTAATTGGTCTCACCATATTGGATCAGTCCATTTGCTGCACATGTTCAGAAAGGTCGAAACAGACAGCAAGCGAAACCATTTGAAAACAAACCATGCAAGATAAGTGTTGCCAACTTAGGGAACAAAGTGTAATTTATTTTAGCAAAATTTAAGACCCCTGTAGCGCTTTTATTTCAAAAAGCAGCCACCGCTCTTTCCTTATGTAGTCACTTTTATTTTGGTTTTTATTTGATTTGTTTCTTCTGTTATTCAAAATTAATACCAGGTCTTCATATTTTTTACTGTTATTTACATCAAGCAACTGATGCAAAAAAAACGTTAAAATTCCAAACCAATATGTTTGCCGTGATTTGTATAATTTATTGTTTAATCAGTAAAAGCAGAAAAAATAATAATTTTATGCGGCCACGCCGAAGTCTGGGAGCGGCCATTTTGCGCAACAGGTAACACTCCCTCTCTGCCATCTTCTGCGGTGGCGTGACGCTACGGTGCGTAAGTCTAAGTAGCAGTTCTCCCAGCTTTCCAAATTAAATCAATGGGAATTACTAGAGATGACCCTGCAATCAAATAAACAATGAGTTGAATATTTCCAGGTACTTCACCATTAAAAACTTCAGTATGAGCTATAGTGAAATCCGTGGTATGCCCACAGTGCATCAATCAGCTGGATGCTAACCGTATCAATGTGTGTAACATCCAACCATAAAGAGTTATTCCAGGTCTCAGATGTTTGATCCTATACCGATATTTTAACTGCCTTATATTTCAGCCAGACTTGAAAAAGGTGGAAAAACATCGAACTAAATGGTGAAAACCCAATATGTGAGCCACAACATTTAAAATCCTAAAATTTTCTTAGAATTGGTGTTTAATCGTTTTAGATGAAAAGAAACCTAAATAAAGTTCATGTTGACCCATTTTTATAGCCCTATCTTTTTCACAATGAGGGCATGCAGAAGAATTTGCACTTTCAGTTATTTACACAATAGCTAAAAGTAAAGCAGGGGGAACATGGCCTATTTGGTTTTTAAATACATCTTAAGATTTGATTGAACAGTTTGTAATAATTTTTATGAGCCAGTACTCCCACAGACTGCCACTCTGGGTCCCTGAGCAGACCCTTTAATTTCCAGACTGCTCTCAGTCTGGGCGAAGCATATGGTTAGAAAAAAATGGATGGACTGAATGTAGAGTTTATTTTGTTGCTGTTCTATAAAAGTAACTGGGAAAAAAACACACTAGCTCTTCCTGACTGCCTGCAGGTGAGTCATCCTGATAAGTCCGCATCAGATGAGGGATTCTCCTTCAAAGTTTTAGAGGTTTCCTTCTGTTGCACATTTAGATGTGGACTGCCACGCTGATTAACTGGCTGGACTGGACGTCATCTGGAGAATCAGGGCTGGGCATCGGAAAGGCAGGCTAGGAGAAGCACGGCAAGGCCACCGGCCCTCCAGGCTACCGTTGGGATGGTCAGGTATAGGTCTCTCCGTCTGCCCCGCCTGAGCTCCATTTCCCCGTCCATAATAACTACCATGACTAGAGCTGAGAGATCTGTTCAAGTGAAGTGCCCGGTGTGTTTCGACTACGTGATGCACTGTAGTGGATCAAAATCCCGGACCATGCATGAAAGCCGTTGGTGGACATCATATTAGGTCTGAAAAGAAGGACATGTCCGGGAAAAAGCCGACAGGTTTTAGAGGTCACCCTAGTCTCTAACAGCTGAAATTGGCCCTTCTGGTGGAATACAGGTCGTTCACTTATCATCGTAGCATCAGCTTGCTTGAGCAGGGAAACAACAAAAGCAACAAGCCCCACTTTCATAATCAGGATGTTTAGGGATAAATCCAGATGTTTTAGACTGTTTAAAGGAACGGTGAGTGTTTAATTAAAATGAGTCAGATTTCCGGTTGATAAAATCAAAAAAGATGAGTTTTTCTATGCATGAGGCCAGCGATTATAAGCTACACTGCAGGAATAAAACATTTACAGAGATTTTTTTTTTAAAGAAACTCACCTTATCTAGCCTGTGCATTATCTGCCTTGCAGGGTTCCAGAACAGTTTCAAGGGATCCATGCATTTGTGAGCAGGGTAAAGAACAAACAAAGAATATGCTGAAGTTTAATCAAGTTCCTGCTTGTTGATAAACTTAGCAGAACGCAGCCTGTCCCAGTGTTATCCAGCAAATTATCTGTGATCTCTCTGCAAATTAATCCCATTTAACTCGAAAGAACCTGGAACGGCGGAACCTCCTTTGTTTAACATGTTCCAGGTGAGTGGAGTCGCCAAAACCTGGTGCTAGGTTTAACTATATGGTTGAGCTTAGAGGGATTGATGTGGAGCAAAACAAACCAGTAACGATGTAGCATGTTTATGCATGTGGGATGACATTAGGAGCAGATGAATTTATATGTGCTCTGTGTAAGCCAACTATCTAACATCAGTGGGGATCGGGTCCTGGATACCCTCTAAATCATTGTTCTTGCTTTCAGGTCGCAGTTCTATTTAGGAATTTTTTGGTTTCTATTCATTCTGCAAGCAGATTTTCTATTGGAAAAAAAAAATCTTTTTAGGCTAGAAAAGCTGGGTTTATTCTTCACTTCTATTTTTTAGTACACAACTCTCGAGATGCTGCACAATTTACTTGGAAAAAAATAAAAACACATCTACTCCTCTTATCATGGTCGTTTTCACATGCCGACTCTGTTAATGATCAAGAGTTTCAAACTGCAATCAATGCTAAGCTAACCAAGTCATTATATCCGAAAGTGATGCATTTTCTTTATTGCATAAGTCAAGCAGAGGTGTTAAATAGCTGGAAAGTGTTTAATTTCATCTTCCTTTTTGTTCCATTCTTTAAACCCCCAAAAAGTTTCTAAAATGCTGAAGTTTAAGGTTGAGTGTTGACATTCAGAATAATTAAATGGATTCAGTGGTATAGCAGCAGCTGTCTGATAGGGTGTGGGCCAAACTCCCCATACATGTTTGCACTGAAATAAAGATTCAAAAAAAAGAAAAGAAAAATACGGAAGAGGATTAGGGCCACTGAAAAAAAAAGAAAAAAAGTTTGATTTTTAAATTTTATTTCAGTTTAAGATGGGATAAAAATCAGAATTCTGACTTTAATCTCAGAATTCTGATGGAATTCTGACAATAAAAAAGTCAGAATTATGAGATTAAAGTCATAATTCTGAGATTAAAGTCAGAATTCTGACATTAAAGTATCTCAATTCTGACAAAGTCAGAATTCTGAGGAAAATGTCAGAATTCTAAGATCAAAGTTAGAATTCTGAAATTAAAGTCAGAATTCTTTAAACTCAGAATTCTGACTTTTTTAAAGTCAGAATTCTGACTTTTTTATTATCAGAATTCCTGACATTAAAAGTCACATAAAACTCGGTAAAAGTCATAATTCTTGAGAATAAAGTGCCTCAATTCTGACATTAAAGTCTCAATTCTGACGGTAAAGTTCAAATTTTTTCATTAAAAGTCGAGAATTCAGAGATTAAAGGCTGAGATTGAAAGTCAAAGATCATAATTTGAGAAAAAAGTCATGACTCCTTGCATGTCAAAAGTATCTCAATTCTGACATTAAAGCAGTGGCCCTAATCCTCTTCCATACAAAAGGCAGCCACAACAAGGCTCCAATAAAAAAGTGAATAAAAATAAAGGTTTAGGAACATTTTTCACCAACAAATGAGTAAACAGAACATCCTGTCATGTTTGTGGACCTTTACCAATTGTTTCCATCATTTACCGGCTATGTTAGACAGGGCAGAAAGGGTGGAAACCACTGAAACAGAGACGTGAGGAAATTCCACACGAGCTGTTTGGAATGCCGTAAACATTCCTGGCAAATCGGCACAATTTGATGTTCGCCTGCATTCTGTGCATAGATGTGCAATTAGTCTCACAGATAACTTCAGTCATTTGTTTTCAATTAGTCATGTTCCAAAGCCGCGTCATGACCACTGAAGCCAGACCTGGATCCTATCTCCATTGCATTGGCGATAACTCTATCTTCTGTTTAATTTCAGCAGCTCAAGCATCTCATTGATCTGACCTAAAACCATTTTGATCTAACTTTGCATGTTTCAGATGTGCTTTTATTCTATTATAGCTTCAGATAAATAAGTGTCCTGTGATTCTGAGCTTTTTGGTTTTGGTAACTACTGTATTCTTATTGTTTTGAAGGAACCAGAACAATTAATCCTAAAATATTCTGTCATTATTTGTGGACATTAAGATCTAAAGAGAAGCGTCACCTCCTGGTCAGACCCTGTAATTCAGTAAAAAGGTGGAGTCAGAGTAAAAAAATATGCATGCCCAGGAGAAGCCCAGTGGCTGGAAGATGGAGGGGATTTAGCTGCCATTCAGCTGCCATCTGACTGGGAAAGGCCATGTTGAATGGCTGCTACTGTAAATTTTCTCTAGCTGTGTTTTCATCTACTGGAGCAAATCAACCAGGTGATGCAATGCGTTGACGCTATGCCTGGCTGTAAGGAACAGGAAGTAGAGGTAGCAAGCAGGTGCAGATCCCTGATGAGTAATGGAGCGAGGGATTTAATGAATGTTGCAATCAGGCTAATTAGTGAGTATTTGGGATGGTATCTGGGTCTGTAAGGAGAGAAATATAATAATAATTCTGGCATTCAGGATGCTGGTGGGAAAAAAATCTGATCAATATTGATGTAAATGTTTGTTGTGTCAGAACTTATTATACAAAAGTGTTTCCAGCTCCTCCTATCTCACTTTCTTAATTTTCATCAAGCTCTTCTGATCTCATACTTGAAAATGTCCAAACAAAAATGTTGATGAAAGAAAGTCCCCCTTTAGTTATTAAACCCCCTCATTTTCCCTAGTTTGCGACTACATATACATATATGGAAAAAATGAATATTTGTAAAAACATTTTTTTCTTTACATTAACAGAAATAAGTTGGGACAACTAAGGCGATTATTAAATTATTTTGTTTCCATGAGATCCAAGGGTTACATTCCATAAACAGTGCAGTCAATATATATCCTGTCAGGTTTGACAGTGGATGGATCCCCCCAGGATTTCTGGGGGCAAAGATCTATGGGTTTCTATAAGGTTTATTTCTATATCACCAATTCAAAACACGTCATCTCAAGGCACCACCAGATCATCCAGTCAAATTGATTCAAAGTTTTCTATCTAAGGAAAAGCAGATGATAGCATTGACTCATTGACTCGAAGGCAATCCCTCACACTAAGCATGTAGTGACAGTGGAGAGGATGGATGGATGGATGGATGGATGGATGGATGGATGGATGGATGGATGGATGGATGGATGGATGGATGGATGGATGATGGATGGATGGATGGATGGATGGATGGATGGATGGATGGATGGAT
>JAGKQL010004453.1:0-14765 GCA_018398635.1 Cyprinodon brontotheroides
CATCCATCCATGCATCCAACCAACCAACCAACCAACCAACCAACCAACCATTTATCCATCCAACCAACCATCCCATCCATCCATCCAACCATCTAACATCCATCCCATCCATCCATCCATCCATCAATCCATCCATCCATCCATCCATCCATCCAACCATTCAACCATCCATCCATCCATTAATCCATCCAACCAACAATCATCCATCCATGCATCCAACCAACCAACCAACCAACCAACCATTTATCCATCAATCAAACTTCATCCATCCATCCATCCATCCATCCATCCATCCATCCATCCCATCCAACCAACCAACCATCATCCATCCATTAATCCATCAACTCATCGATTCATCCATCCATGCATCCAACCAACCATCCAACATCCAGCCATCCTTCAGCCATTCATCCTGCATCCACCCATCTTCAGTGTCATTGGTGGAATCGGTTCCTCTCTCAGCGGTCGCTTGTTTGCGATGGTCAATAAATAAAAGCTTTAACGTTTTATTTTATTTGCATCTGAGGTTTCGAGAACTTCCACAAATCAATACAATCCAGATTATTTGAGCAGAAGAACTAAAGCACTTCACCGTGTTTTACTGGTTTCAGTCCAGTAGACCTGGGGATCTGGCTGTAGATCCCTGCCCACCAGTGGTGATGTTTTTGGACCTTAGCTATTCGACAGACAGACAGACAGACAGACAGACAGACAAGGGCAGACATCTGTCCATCCAAACAGCAGCTCACCAGCTGCAGGTTAAAGAATCTTGGCTCCTGAGCAGCCATGTTGAATCTGACTAAGGTCCAGCGGCTGGAGGTCTGATCTACCCAGCTCATCCAGAGTCAGAGGGTAGAGTGGGTAGAGGTAGATCAGGTTAAAGATTTCGAGTATCACTGGAGTTCCTCGCGATGCCTCCCTTGACCATGGCGTCCAAGCGGATAGCCATACTTACTAACAGAAAAGTGTTCAGATGGAGCAACACCAGAGAGCGCTGAAATGTTTGGGACCTCAGTGGCGATCACTTCTAAATCTCTTTGCTGTTTTACACGTTGGGATCAACAAACGTTTCAGAAAGAACCTAAAGCTTTTTCAGAGTGGTCATTTGCAAGCGTTTAAATTTCTCAATAGGGCTTCCATATTTTTTTTTTCTCTCAGTTGGTAAATCGGCGGCATAAATCTAAATTCTTTCCAGAGACTTTGCTGTTTTCCTGTAATGCCTGCATTTTAGGTTGAAAAGTAACACCCTCATCTTTGAGCTAATCCTGCCACAATCCATGCCACATTCTGCTGTTTAAAAGTCACTTCCCCCACAAAGCTTCAACATTTAAGTAATGAGGAAATAAGCAAAGACAAGCTTGGGCTGCAGCTAAAAGCTGGGTAGAATTGAACCAAACTAAAGCTGAACATCTGGGTGAGTCGAGGTTCTTTTTTTGAAGCATTCACTTTTAAATCTGCTTCTGACAGGAAACAGCAAACTATCCAGATTTAAAGGGTTTGTGTTAAGGAGCAGATTTCCATGAAAACCATAAAATAATTACCCTCAATGAGGGAGTACTGTCACTTGTGATTTTTATAGTAAATAGGAGAATTATTCCTTTAAACCGTAAAAATCAGAGTGTAAAGGGAACAGCTAAAGAAAGGGTGCAGAATTGTAGTCCACCTGGCTGAGGAGGGAGGAAGTTCGATTCATTAACAGTCAAAGTTAATTTAGCAGATCAGTGTCCATATGGTCAGCACTGATTAATTCTACTCTTGTTTATGACTGAAGCTCCATCATTTCCCATCAGTCAGGTAACTGTCGTTACTAACAGCATCTGGCAGCACTGATTTTATCCGAAACTCAGCTGCTTCTGTTGTAGTGTGTATGAAATGTGTTTGCCTGAATCTGACATGGAGATCTCAGACAGGACTGAAGATAAAACCCTGCTGAAGAGTTTACTGAATCACGGAGAGGACGGGGAACCAAACCGCAGAGAAACAACTTTGTTTTTATTAAAGGTACGGAGACCAGTCCTATCACGAAACCAGACAATGAAGCACATCTACGAGACACATTTCCCTCCCACCAGGCACTGACGGCAGCTGCCTCTAGGCGACCAGACTGCCTCCTGGATTCTGGTTCTGATAACCTGAAATGATAAATCCGTTCTTTCCTATAACATCTATAAGCGGCGAGGGTCTTAATGAGGTCTGAAAATTTTCATTTATCTATATCGCCATATACTAATTTACAGCCTTATTTCCTCACTTATAAAAGTTTTCTTTCAGCCTGTTTCACTACCTTGAGGCAGAGTAGCTGAGTGAGGGAGTTTGTAGCTTTTAGAGTCAGGACTTCTTCCTGACAACAAACCAGATTCTTTTCTCCAGGTTTATTCATAACATGTTACAGTTTCAACAAAAGTGTCATATAATTTGTTTTTACTCACGACTACTTTTCTACATTATGTGATAGTAAAGGAGGAGCAGGCGGCTGTCCAGATCCAGAACTTAGGGCTGGGTACTACGTGCGAAGTAAGGACCAAAAGTATGATGAACTGTTATCTTTCTGCCAAAGATAAAAGCCGAATCCGATCTACTGTTTTATTTCAACTTCAGGGGTGGAATATTTGAATAGATTTTTCCCTCTACAGGTCTACATGAATGGGATTCAGTTTAATATAAGAACAGATTTTCTTTTTTTATTTACTTGTGTCAAATGGTTTCCTAGATAAGATTCTAATCAGAAACCCCATTAAATGATGATAAAACCCCAGATAAAAGAAAATATATTTCTGAAATGTTTTAAAATCTGGTTGTTTTGAAAGTTTAAGAACAGTTTAATGGTTCAGGCCCTCTGGGCTTTATTTGATTCTTACTTCGTGTCTTTAGGAGGAGGTCTGTGGTGTGAGAGCTGAGAAGACGACCATAGAAAGTCATTGATAGGATGTAATCAGGCTATATTTGTCAAAACAAGAACACTTCTGGAATAGTTTTCACTGAGCGAAGATTAAAATTAGAGCTCAGAAATCATTTTATTCTGGTTCTGAGAGGTAAGCACCGACACATTCCCTGCAGACTTTGTTTATTACATCAGGGGTGGTTCGGATGGACCTGCTTTTAGAGTTGCGTTCAAGTGGGCATTAAATCAGCAGCAGCTTTTGGCTCCTCTGCATTGGCTTGGCTTCCAGTCCTTCAGGTGCTGCTTGATTAGCACCTGAGTGCGCTGCTGGCAGAAGGTGCTTTGTTTACGCTGCTAATGACGGCGCTGTTGGAGGTTTGTAATCAGTTTGCCTTCTCCCCAGCAACCCCCTCTGCACCCAGCTGCAGGACTTCACACATCTGTCAGAAGCTCTTGTTTAACTGAAATTTCTATTTTTTTGGGTCATAAAATATTTGAATTTGTTTGTCACAGATTTGATAAACAGGATCTGATTATTAATTTTTATTCTGTGATTATATTGTTTTTTATTTCATTTTATGGGTCTTTGGAATAAAGCACCACCTTTAGAAATATGTTAAATTCATACATTTCCTTTTTTGATAAAGCTTCTAGTTAGAGGTGGCTCAGGTTATCTCTGATCCTATCTCTATAGTTCTGCTGCTATGAGCTTAGACTGCTGGAGGGACATAGGGACACACTTTTTCATCATTCTCAACTTCATTCTATCTCTATTCTCCCACTGTGCTGTATGTTCAACTATCACCTCTGGTAAAACTCAGGTCCTGGAGGAGTTTGGAGAGGCCATGGAGGAGAACTAACGTTCCGCCTCGAGAGGTGTTCTGGCAAACTGTCCGCCGCCTTAGGAGGGGGAAGCAGTGCTTCATCCCAACACTGTTTACTGTGCAGGTAGGAAGCTACTGACCTCGACTAGGGATGTTGTTGGGCGGTGGAAGGAGTACTTTGAGGATCTCCTCAATCCCATTGTCACATCTGCTGAGGAGGGCCCCAGAGGCTGGGAACTTAGAGGCGGACCCGCCCATCAGCCGGGCTGAAGTCACAGAGACAGAAAGCTTCTCGGTGGGAGGGCCTTTGGGGGGCGGATGAAATTCATCCTGGCTAACTTAAGTGTCTAGATGTTGTAGGACTGTCTTGGCTGACAAGTCTCTGCAGCATGCTGGTGTGGCGGCCGAGGACAGTACCCCTGGATTAGCACACTGGGGAGGTGGTTCCACTTTTAAAAAAAGGGGGATTGGAGGGTGTGCTCCAATTACACTCCTCAGCTCCCCGGTAAGGTCTTCTTCAGGGTGCATGTTGGTCTCCACCACGACTGCCCTTTGTCACCGGTTCTGTTCATTATATTTATGGACAGATTTCTAGGTTTGCAGCTGAGTGTGAAGCAGCCAGGATGAGGATCAGCTCTACAAATCTGAGGCCATGGTTCTCAACGGAGAATTTGGACTCCCCCTTTAGATCGGTGGAGAGTCCTTGTCTGGAAATGTTCAAGTCTCTCAGGACATCATGAGTCGAGGGTCAGAATGGGGCATGAAAGATCGATAGATGGATCGGTGATGGAGTCTGACCGTGATGCGGTCACTGTATCTGACTGTTGTGGTGAAGAGCGAGCCGAGTCGGGGGGTAAAGCTCTCGATTTACCGATCGATCTAGGTTCCCACCCTCACCGATGATCATGAGATCTGGCTAATGACCCAAAGGACGAATTGCGAATACAGGCGGCAGAAATCAGTATCCTCCGCAGGGTGGCGAGCTCAGGTCGGGTGAGGAGCTCAGTTCCCCGGGAGGAGCCCTCCAGTAGAAGTCGTTGCTCCTCTACCTCTATCAAAGGATTCCAAGCTGGAGGAAGCTCGGGCATGTTCAGGATGCCTCACCAGAGTCGCTTCTCCCTCTGGAGGTGGCTTCCAGGTATGTCCCATTAGAGGAGGGAGGGCCTAGCAGGAGGCCCAGGACACGCTGGAGGGACTACACTGTGTGCAGAAGTATTAGGAAGTTGAAATTTTGAGGATTATTTTTATCATTGGGCCACTGGTGTGTTCTCAATCAACCCAAAAGACTCCTTACCATATCAAAGTTTCATATTATTGGAAGTTGATGTGTTTGTGTTTTTTAGATTTGCGCCATTTAATGAGGATGTCTGTGTGCAGGTAAATATTACTGTGCAGGTAAAAATGCTAGACAACATAATAAAAAAACAAATATATACCTATCTCACATGTTTATTTCCACCAGGGTAAAACCAAATGCTAACTCAAAAATTTAGAAATAAAGCATTTCAGCTGACGTTTCAAAAACAAAAAAACCAAATCAGTGACCATCTATCCTCACTTTCTCCACCATGACGGCTCTAATCTCCTTCCATCCATAGATTCTGTCAGAGTCTAAGGATCTGTGTGCGATCCTCATGGCGTGCAGCAGCCTTCCTGTTTTCCCTCCCTGTAGATCTCACCTTTCATGAAGGACCACAGGTTCTCCATGGGGTTCAGATCAGGTGACCAAGGAGGCCATGTCATTATTTTTCCTCCTTTTAGCCTTTTCCTGGCCGCCACACTGTGGTATATTCTGATGCGTGTGACGGAGCATCATGCTGCAGGAATATCAGGTGTTTCTGGAATGATGGCGACTTCTTCTTGTTCCGCTGTTTGAAGAAGGTGTCTTCCAGAAACTGGCAGTAGGTCTGGGAGTTGATCATGACTCCATCATCAACCTGAAAAGGTCCCACAAGCTCATCTTTGATGATAGCAGCCCATAGCAGTAACCCCACCTCCACCTTGCTGGCTGTCTGAGTCCGGATAAGGAACTTGCTGCCCTTTAGATTATCCCCAGCCTGGTGCGCCATCCATTATCTCGGACCATCTAGATACTCTCTCATTCCATCAGACCCAAACCCCTTGGAGGAATCAGTCTGCGGAGATTTCTTGGCCCAATCTTGACGTTTTGTTCTCTGTGCAATGTCTTGTTCAAAGAGTGGCTATTTTTCAGCTTTCCTTACCTTGGCCAGGTCCCTGGAGTATTGAGCACCTTGTGCTTCTCGGCGCTCCAGACATGTTGCAGCTCTGAAATATGGAACAACTGGTGGCTAATGGCTTCCTGGCAGCTTCACGCTTCATCCTTCTACATTCATGGGGAGTTATTTTGTTCTTTTTTTTCAACGCACTTCATTGTGCAATGATCATGCTTCAAAAGCTTAGCGATTTCCAAACTGCTGCTCCCCTCTGAAAGACATCTGAACATTTTTTGACTATTCAGAGTCTATAAATCACTTTCCCATTTTGCCAAAGGAGAGGAAGTTGCCTAATAATTGGGTCTTGATGTCATTAAGCCACACCCTTTTTCGTTACAGAGATGCTCACCACCTGATTTACTTTGGTAAAATAATTGGTACAGATGGTTGGATGGTAATAATGTTAAATTTATATTTGCATCCTCTTGAAAAGCTATTTATTTTGGTAATGTGCTGAACAACAAGTTGGGGCAGCACTGATTTCAACCACTTAAAAACTTATTGTATTAGGATGAAACTAATTATTTTTGATGGTTTTTATTTTTTCAATACCAACGATGCTGATGCACTATTGATCATTTCACTTTTGCTAGAAGGAGGATACGTTCCTCTGGGTTTGAATGGGAATTCTTCTTCTCCAGAATACAAAAATTCAGGTCTTGAGACACGCTATCCTGCAAGATTTAAAGAGGTTTTCCCACAGCATCAGCACAGCCTCTTCTGATGATTGTAGTTCAGCAAAAGCCTGATTATCAGCTGTCAATGAAATAACCAGTTTCCTGAGTGGGGAAAACACTGAACCCTGCAGGACGGCAGCCCTGGAGGAGCGATTTTGGACATACCTGCTCTATATGATTCCAAACAATGGAATCAGATTATTCAAATCTGGTTTTCTCATCTAAATTTCATTTAATTAGTAAAAATGAAATGTAACCAGAAACAAACCAGCTCTACCTGTTGTGTTTCTGTGTGTCTCTCTGTCTATAAATGGCAGCTCTGCAGCAGTATTGGATCAGAAAAGACTAGATTCTAGGTTTCTTTCTGATTTCTTCCTGTCTCTTTCCCATCCTTCTCAGCCTACTAGAAAGTCGAAAGTAATTTCCTTTTATCACCGGCAGATCGCTGACATCGGAGGGTTTAATGGATGGCATCATTTACCGCTTTCAGTCAACTTAAAGACAACTTGGAGATTTTCTCTTTTGTTTTTGCTGCTGTCCCAGAAGTGAAAAAGTTAAATGATGTCATCCATCTAGATTCTACCAACTCAGCCCAAAATGACTAAAAACAATCTTTACTCCTTCGCTCCTAAAATCTCCCCTCAGCCGTCATAAAAATGAAGAAGAAGCAGAAGACACCATGAATATTACACCCCAAAGCCAATTACTGCACAGTTCCAGGTTTTCTCTTTATTGTCATACGCTCGCTTCTACAGCCTCGCCCTTTTAAAGACGATTTTTCCTCTGTTTCTCCTGCTTTTATCAAAGTATTTGTTCTGGGCGGAGAGATAAGACTTCATGGGTTGTTGTTAGTTTCACAAGCTGCCATTTGAAGTCCTCATTGCCTCTACATCAAACGCGACATGCTGAAACTTTTCATAATAAGATCTATTTTATGCCGCAGGAGCAGCACCTTAGAAGTGCCGCTCTTCAATCACGGATTAAATGTAAATCCTGCTGTTTAATAGCAAGATTCAGAGACGCAGCTGCGCAACACAAGTACGGAGAGACTCTTCCGGCGCGCCCTTCCTCTGCTTTCAAATCTGACGCCTGAAGGACTGGGACCATTTTTATCACAGAGCAGCATCTGTTCTTCAGGAAAAAAAATCAACTATTTTCAAAGTCACTGTTTTTTACTATCCTGACATTTCTGAAAATGTCCCCTCATGTCCCCAAAGGCACATCTGTGTTTTTCTAAGTCACAGTGATCAGTAAAGGAAGAATAAGAGCCTTGCACTGCAGAGCAGATGAATCTATGGAGAAACATGCTGTCTTCATTTCTGCTTCTTCACGCCATGGTTTAGAGCTTCTGAAGTTAAAACTTCGTTTCCTGCAGCTCCAACGTTTAGGATAGAAATGTCCTGATGATGCATGAGTCCAGCAGCCTGGGAACATAATTAATTCACAGTAATCTATTCAAAAATACATGTTATAATCCCAAAGGGAAATTAAAAGTTAACTTTTTTTATCCAGGTGTTGATGCTGTAACCAAGAAGGATCTCCTGTAGAGGTCTGTCTGCAGGGGATCTGGATCAGCCTATCGACTGAAGAACAACTCTGTGGGTGATTAAAGTCGTAGGGAAGTGAAATTTAAATGACAAATCATTCTGGATTAAAACATGTATCTAAATGTATTCTTTTTTTTTATTTAAGACGATATTGTCCCAAATTTGAGAAAATTTCCATTTAAAAAAATCCTGTCCCTAAAAATCTTTTTTTTGTTTTTCCGTTATCTTCTGCAGGCCGAGTTAGTTCCTACGTCCGGCCTGAACACCTAAATTCAGCCAATCATATATCAACGCCATCTGTCAACAATCCAAATGTTTTGGGTCATATGCATCTTGATCGCATATGGTTCGGTAATGGCAGCTAATATACGCAAGCGGTTGAAATCAGAATCCTTTCCTTTCCCATTGAGTTTGCGTCCCAGTACCATTGGGGATGAGGATGTTCTGTGCTCCTCGCAGGCGTAGAGCTAACAGAACTGGCAGCGTATGGCAGGCGGGCTCAAACATGGGACGGGCTGGAAGCCTTCTACCGCAAAACAAGCTTCTGCCGCCCTGGCGTCCCCTTCCACAACATCTTGAGCCCCACGCTTTCCTCCTCAAGCAAAAATGGATGACGGAGGAGACACATCCACGACCCTAGACACCATGTTTTCCTCCCTTGCATCACGCTCATGTCCACGGCCGTATCCCTTGGCGAAAGTATCAGTCTCTTAATTCACCAGGTGACAGTGCTACTTGGTCCCAATGGAATTTCCCATTGGGAACCTGCTGGCACTCCAGATGCTAACCGGTTAGCAAGATGCTTCCTACAAACCAGCAACGACTGAAAAAGCTTGTGGAACCCCTTCCGCCACAACAACCTGAGCAAACCCTTGAACAACAACCAATCACATCACCAGTCGGGCACCGCTCCATTTTGATGCCCCCAATGACTTGCAGAGTCATCCTGTTGGGATCCAGAGGTGTGTCAACTTTTTCTCCACCCTCAGAGGGAGCCTAGATCTCTCCCTCCTAAGGGCGTGAGCTGGACTTCTGCACACCTGCTCCCCATCTGCTCATTTGGAGGCTTTTTAAGGAGGAGGAGGCTGACACTTCTCTGCCCAGAGTGTTTTGCTTAAAGTAACGGTACCGGCAAACT
Organism: Cyprinodon brontotheroides; assembly: GCA_018398635.1. Lineage (NCBI taxonomy): Eukaryota > Metazoa > Chordata > Actinopteri > Cyprinodontiformes > Cyprinodontidae > Cyprinodon > Cyprinodon brontotheroides. Next base: position 9,302 of record JAGKQL010004453.1, read on the forward strand.
TTCAAGACCTGCTTAAACACTGATACTGTTTTACCTGATTTTTTGAACCCCTCTGACTCTGTGTTTTTCGGCCTCTCAGATCCTGATATATCTGGTAGAATCAGCAAACTCCAAGACAAAACTCTCAGCTGCCGCCCTTGAGCCTTACCTGTCTGCCGCTCTCGCCTCCCAGCCTCTGACCTCAGCCCTCAATCTGCCGACCAGCCTCTGGACCCTCAAGGTTCCCCCCCGACCGGTCAGAATACCCCCTGAGCAGGGTATTAACCCAAACCGCCACCAAAACAGCAGAGTTACCTGGATCCACTCTAACCGTTTCCACCTGCCGCCTCCTCTGAGTTGCTCCTCTCCAGGCTGACCAGATCACGACGAATCCAAGACAACCATTTACCATTTCTGAAAACATTGTCAACCAAAACCTCTTAATTGTTTTTCCTGTCTCTGGGAGTGTTTTTCTGCATGTGGGTTAGAAGACTAGACCTCAAAATGACAGAACACTCTGGCCTACAGCCTAGCCCCCCCCGCAGATTCACTCAGAAGGACCTTGGAGCAGCAGCATGTTCTCATTCAGAGGCATGACTCCGCCCTACAAGAGCTAAGTGAACGCCAAGCTAAATCTAACCTCACCCTGCAAGAGATCACAGGTTTTCTACAAAGATCCAGCTCACAGGCCTCTACACCTGCTACTGAAGCCGCTCTGCTTCCCGCCCAGGATCCCAATCCTCCTTCCAGATCTGAAAATATAATCCACCCCTCGTTTTCTGATTTCCGCCCATCCCTCCCAGAAAGATTCTCAGGTGAACCAAGTAAGTTCAAGGGTTTTCTGTTTCAATGCTCTATAATTTTTAATCATTCTCCTCAGAGCTTCTCTCAGGATCGAAGAAGAATTTCTTTCATCCTATCACATCTGTCTGGTAAAGCTTTGGAGTGGGCGGAAGCCAAGTTCTCATCCAAAACTGAGTATGGTTGTACTTATGGTGATTTCATAAAGGAGTTCAAGCAAGCTTTCAACCAAGATACTGATAAGACTGCAGACTCCCGTGGATTTGCTGGAATTAAAGCAAGGAAACAGAACAGTGGCTGAATTTGCTATTGATTCGGATTAAAAGCTGCAGCTTCGTAAGTTGGGGAACAATGAAAGTAGTGAGTTCAGCTAATATCTTTAAAAGTCTGAGCTGTAATAGATGAAATGGCGATCGACATCAGTTGACACTGTTTCTGCTTTTGGCCACCGAAACGGGAAATGGGGCCGTGTTCAATGACGCTCCAAAAAAGTTTCGTGAAGAAAAAAAAAAAAACGTTCCTGTAGTGTTTATTTAGCATTTTGTAAATCCCATTGAGTTCTGTAGGAATAGTCAATATTCGCCGGAAATGGGGCCTCGTTTAATAGTTGTACCACTTGTGTACCGAATGCCGAGAATCAAGAATCCACCCTTCGTATTTGATTCCATTTTTAGAGTTTTAAAGTGTTTAACAGAGAGACAGCACCTTCATCGCCGGAGTACACAGAGTGAAGCTTAAAAAGACTACAACTGTGTAAACAGGCCCCATTTCCGCTTCCTCCGTGGCAGGAATATTGACTATTCCAACAGAACTCAATGGGATTTACAAAATGCTAAATAAAACAATTGCAGGAACGCTTTTTTCTTTACCAAACTTTTTGGAACGCCATTGAACAGCGCTGACGACACCGTGAGTAGCATATTTTAAAAAAAAGAACGCTTAAGGTTGTTTTAAGGACATTATCGACATGCACTATGCAAGCCATTCTAAAGCAGCCAGGGGGATTCTAAAATGAGCCAAAAGCAGAGACAGAGCAATTGTCAACTTTTGGTGTCGAATATTCGATTATCCTGACACTACAGAAAATTCATCCTGACACTACAGAAAATGGGCTTAAAGTGTAAAACCTGAAGTTCTCTTCCACAGTGCACCCTGGAAGCTGAACTAATGCAGATCGGTCGCCACCAGACTCTCATCAGAGGAAAGACTAATGAGATTCAAACAAAACCTCTGCTTATACTGTGGGAGAACCCGGACATTTTGTTCCCGCTTCGTCCCCGCTAAGGTAAAAGCCGGGTCCGCCAGAGGAAATAGGAGAGCCTGGCGGACCATCTTCTCAAACCGAAAAATTCTCCTCGACTACTGTTACCTGCAACTCTTGTTTAAAGATCAGTCCCTCACTTGTCGGCAATGATGGACTCTTGGCTAGAAAGAAATCTAATCGACTCCAGTTTGGTCAAACAATTAAATATTGAAACTACCTTTGACTAAACCCTCTGAGAGTTTTAAATGCTAGAGGGAAACAACTACCACATATTATGCACCAGACCAAACCCCTCAGAACTTTTGATCTCCGGGAATCATAGGGAAAATACCTTTTTATAAGCTCTTCTATTCAGCAAGCTCACCAGTAGTTCTGGGGTTTCGGATTGGCTTCAACTCCACAACCCACATATCAACTGGTCTAAAAAACATGTGGAGTCCTGGTCTATTCCCTGTCATTGTTCCTGCCTCCGTTCCGCCGCCCCTCCGACTCAGTCGCCAGCAAACCGTCAGGAGGCTGACCCGCCCGATCTCTCTGCCATACCTCCAGATTATCATGATTTCGCTCCTGTGTTCAGTAAGGCTAGAGCCCTTTCTCTCCCTCCGCACCATCCTTATGACTGCGCCATGGATTTCCTCCCTGGGGCTCCACTTCCTAACAGTCGGCTTTATGACATCTCCAAACCTGAGAGGGAGACCATGGAGAAATATATCAATGAATCACTTGCGGCAGGAATAATCCGACCATCTTCTTCTCCACTCGGATCTGGGTTTTTCTTTGTTAGTAAAAAAGACGGATCTCTGCGACCCTGTATTGATTACCGAGGGTTAAACCAAATAACTATCAAGAACAAATATCCGCTGCCCCTGTTAGCTTCGGCTTTTGAACCGGTTCAGGATGCCACTGTGTTCACCAAATTAGACCTGAGAAACGCTTACCACCTTCTCAGAATCCGTGAAGGAGACGAGTGGAAAACAGCCTTCAAAACACCTCTGGGGCATTTCGAATACCTCGTCATGCCTTTCGGTCTGTCTAATGCCCCCGCATGTTTCCAGGCACTAGTGAACGACGTTTTGAGAAATTTTTTAAATGTTTTTGTGTTTGTCTACCTAGACGACATCCAGATCTATTCCAGAACCATCTCTGAACATAGGAATCATGTTTGCTTAGTTCTGCAGCGACTTTTGGAAAATAAACTGTTCGTCAAAGCTGAAAAATGTGAGTTTCATCGCCCATCAGTTACCTTTCTGGGATTTGTGCTCGAGGGCGGGCAGGTGAGGCCATCCGAGGATAAATCAAGGCGGTTCTGGACTGGCCCACTCCTGAAAACAGGAAACAACTCCAAAGGTTTCTGGGGTTTGCCAATTTCTACCGAAGATTCATCAGAAATTACAATCAAACGGTCCAACCACTGACAGCTTTAACCGCAGCAAAAAACTTTTCACTGGTCTTCTGAAGCTGAGGCGGCATTCGAGAAACTTAAGGCTCTGTTTTCCAACGCACCAATCCTCATTCAACCGGACCCTCCAAACAGTTCATCCTGGAGGTGGATGCATCTGACTCCAGGGGTGCCCACTTGCCTCTGTCCTTAAAGTTCTGAATCTGACCAGAAGACTATCCCCTGCATTTTTCAACTCCGCAAGACTCTCCCTTCTGCTGAACGAAATACGCATATCAGTGATAGAGCATCAGATGACTGCAGAGTCATCTGAGTATTTCTGAAGATGACAGGACTCTGTCTGGTCCTGGAAGTCAGAGGTGCACAGAGCAAATAGGAATGGTGAGAGTACCGTCCCCTGTGGTGCTCCGGTGCTGCTGGATCAGACAGCTGAGCCCTCAGTCTAACAACCTGTGGTCTGTCTGTCAGGTAGTCTTTGATCCAGGTGGTTGTTGATGCCTCCACCTGAGTCTGCTGGAGTTTCTTCAAAGTCAGTCAGGCCGTAACTGCATGAAAAGTGGATTTCGCCAATATAAAGTGCACTGTAGATTGTCGCTGAACTTCGTTAGTGGCAGCTTATTTACAATTTGTGCAGGCCACGAAAACTCCCCGTGAAATTGTCAGAAATTGACGGAATTTCTAGGCAGTGTTCCCCATGCCTCTCAAGGAATTCTAGGGAGGCTTTAACATGTAAAATGAACATGCTGTGACCGAATATACAAATGCAAACCAGGGTTGCAGGGGGGGTTTTACCCCAAGTGACATCTTTCTGGGTAAGAAATTCTCTGATACAAAGAGATCAGGCTCAGTATAGCCTCTTACATTTTAGCTTGAATTGATTTATTTAATTAAAGTATAGAGACCAAAACAGATCTTTAGCTGACAGAGCAATACATTTAGAGCAGTAATTTTTAAAAAAAATTGCATTTAAGATAAAAAATAAAATGTTGTCTGTCAATATGCTCAATTCACAATTACTTAAGTGGAAAAGTTTCAAGAAATGATTCTGAGATGATTCACTTTATAACATGGCGCATTATCCTGTTGGAAGTAGCCATCAGAAGATTGGTACACTGTGGTCATAAGGACATAGGTCAGCATGCTAAATTGGTTTTAAGTGGCCCAAAGTGTGGCAATAAATATCCCCCAAATAGATGGTAGAAATAGATCAGGCTCAGTATAGCCTAATTATAGACTCTTACATTTTAGCTTGAATTGATTTATTTAATTAAAGTACAGCTAGATTACTGTGTATGCAAAATGTTATGTAAAATACACAAAATAATTTATTTCAAAAATTAGTTTTAATCAGAATCAGTTGGTTGTAATGGTTAATTTTTTTTAGATTTCCACTTTTTTTATTGAATATATAAGAAAACAATAACAATCTCAAGTAACAAGTCAATAAACAAATATTTCAATACAAGAAGAAATATCACAACTCCTGCTTTTTAAAAATACTATTAAATGCACAGGCTGGAACAAAAAAGTATAAAATAAAAATAAATAAAAATAAATAAAATAATAATAGTAGTTAAAGTAAAAGTAATCAGTGGGGACTACCAACTGAAATTCTTCAATTAACTCAAACAATTTAATTGCATTTAAATTCTGCATCTTTCTCCAGACATCTTTTTTGAAAAGGGAAAGTTCATTTTTGAGAGCAGAGGATTGAGAGGGAGCATTTTGCATAGCTTATTATTTATGGATATAATACTTGTTACAATTATTAGAATATTGGATTAGAAATTCCATTTTTTCTTTTAAATTTGGATAAATCAAATTGAATGTTTTGCCAGGAAATAAAATCTAAATTTATTGTTTTAGAAGACAGAAAGGTTCAAAGTTGATCCCATAAGTTTAATACTTCTTTACATTCATAAAAAAGATGTTTAGTTGTTTCCAATTGAGTTGTACAAAAGCCACAATTCTCAACATTAAACTTAAATCTCTCTCTTAAAAACTCATTTGAAGGATATATG
>JAGKQL010004454.1:0-14269 GCA_018398635.1 Cyprinodon brontotheroides
ATCCATCCATCCATCCATCCATCCATCCATCCATCCATCCATCCATCATTTTCAACTCTGATTCAAAGTATTAATCAAGAACTTTAAGTAGACATATACTAAATGTACATTTATCTCAGAGTAAACATGGCTGCTGCACAGAATATTATACCTTTTTATCGATCTGTTCTTAAGTGAGAATCTAATGAGGTGATAATAGTCTACTTTTACTTTTTTAGCTAGTGTCAAACTTGTGAAGATCAGTTCTTTGGCCTCAGGTCTCTGACTTTGCTAAACCTTTGAAAGTCGCTTGATATGGCAACTTCAGTGAATCTGTGGTACTAAAGTGGTGGGAGGCGGCTTCGCTTTGAAGGTAAGTGTTGGAGGGAAAAAATTATAAAACTCATGACAAATTAATACCATAATAGTCTAAAAGAGTTATTTAATCATTTACTGCCTATAAGTGACTGAAAGATTGAAAAAGTATGATCTAAGACATTTAAGACAAGAGAAAAAGAAGAAGCAGGATGGCAGGAAACATCTAAAGGTAACATTTTACATCAGGCCTTGGTCATTTTGAATAAAAACTAGGTTGCACTGATGATTACCTTCTTGAGTTTCTTTGTCTTAACCTCGACCTCTTGTTGAAGAGACGTGAAAGTTTCCCTCAGCTCCACTGTCTCCTCATCCTGGATCAACATCTGCTGCTGCATCTCTCTCTCTCTGCGTGTCTGAAAGCAGAAAAGCAATCTTTGACTTGAATGTTTAAGCTGTATTTACAAGTAAATACATTTCTTAAATGTGCAGCATGAAACAAACTATCTGAAAATAAAATAAAACAACAAATAGCGGCGTACCTGCTCAGCGATCTCCTGCCTTTTCATCTCTAGAATCTTCTGTTGCTCATTGGTGTGATCTATTATGTTCTTCCCTCCAACAAGCAGCTTGCTTTCCATTGCCTGAAAAGTTAAACAACATGTAAAACAATTTAGGGTAAACTTTATGCATAAATGGACTTTGTTAAGTAACATACTTGTCTAATATAAGGCGAAGAGTTTTAATATGATATGGTGAAATAAAGATAAATGGCTATTTGCAGGTATTTTATTATAAAATAAATTTAAAAAGTATTATATTTATCTAAAAAAGAATACAAGATGTTACAAGATAAACTGTATGTATCTATTAATAAAATTAATAGTTTTAAGAAAAAAAAAACAAGGTATTATAGATTACGAAACATTTTTATTTTATTTTTGGTGATTAATTGATTACAAAATTCATTATAGTCCAAATCTGAAAAAGAAATCCCAAATATTTATTTTTGCATATTATAATATAGTGCTAATTATCCCTTATAGAAACACCAATAGAACTATTATACTTAAACCATTAAAAATAAAAAAGCAATAAGATAATCTACCCAATAAAAGAAATTATCCAAACAAATTAAATCCAGTTAAAGGCTGATAATAGGCTGTGTTCAAAAAATCAGGAATTAATGAGAAAAGAAAGAAATCTTATCTCTAAAATCGATTATTTGCTTTTGTTTTAATCATTAATGTTTAACTAAATCCAAACTCTAGCAGTAATTTAAACGACAATACAATTATAAAAGAGCCTGAAAAGGCCTTTCAGTCTCTTTGAGGTCAAACTGAGTTCATGTAGATGTTTAACATTTGCGTCCTTGTGAGAGTTTGAAGCTGCCATCAGCAAAACCGCTCTGCTGATGGATCTGCGAGCTGTCAGCTCAACATCATTACGACGACAAAACAGAACAAGCTGAGCTCTGCTCAAGCTAAGAGCTGCAGGCGGTAGACGTGCTTTAGAAGTGGGTCTGAATAAGCAACAGTAAAATATGCCGTGCAAAATGATTCATACCTCTTGAACATTTATTACCTTTTTGTCACAACCTAAATGCAATCTCTGGTATTTTCATTTCATAAACCAACAGTGGGGTTTTGTATGATTTTTAAAGAAGGAGCAGAATGTGCATTGTTTAGTCTCAGTTTCTGCAGCCTCTTACAGTTTTTCTACTTTTACTCTGTAATTATCTTCACCTGTTCATTAACTCAGCCAACTTTCCTGCACCTGCTAAACTGAATTCCTTCAAGAATGATAATACGTTGGTGGTTCTATTTCATTTACATGAGCTTATTTTTTTTATAACATCCCCATGGGATACTTTGTGCATTTTTCTCTTTTGTTTTTTTCTTGCTTTTATTCCTTGTGTATTCTATTTTTTCCTGTAAGATCAGAATGTACCGCTTTTCCTTCGTCTAAGTGTTTGTTAGACTGTTTCTTTAATCTTTTTCTATTTCAGCCACTGAAATCGAAATTGAGATCTGTGAATCACGCCAATTAAAACTCTGTTTTCGCTTTGATGCAGCACAACCCCCCCTACAAATTCTGATTATTATGGAAGCTCTCTTGCAGGTCTTTCATTCAGATCAGATTTCCAGTATGTTAAACTAAAAGCTGTTGTTCTACTTTCCCCTGCCAAAGTTATGGATCTCTGCATACCCTCCTCCAGAGTTACTATAGACATCTTTGCTGCCTCTTTGATTGAACCTCTTTCTTGGCTTGTCAGTTTAAATAAACAGTCATATGTTAGCATGTTAATAGCTGTGCCTTGGGCTTTTATGTTTAGATGATGGATTGAACTGAGTTTCACGAGGTGTTAAAAGCCTAGAATATTGTGTTTTTTAACCAAAACCTGCTTTAAACTTCTCAATAACTTCATTTCTGATCTTACTCTATGTTCGTTAGTCTTTGAAATAGGACTGAAACAATTATTCAGATCACTTGTTATTAAACAGATATTGAGATACTCGTCAACTAATTTAATAATAGATCAATTGTTGAGTATAGAGCCTCTAAAGGATGCTTAGCTGAAAGAGAAACACACCCAAAGCTGGTATTGTACCAAAAGTGTGAAAAATAGATAAACATTTTGTGTTTAAGAAGAAAAACTGTTTTTTTTCCCCATTATATACTCTATCCAGAAATTCACAAAGGGCATCGTTTTAGTTTCACATGGTTTAAATTCTGTGTAAAATCTTCTGCCATCCGATTATCCATAGATTGATTAATTAAGGAATTGGAAGATTAATCAAGTAGCAAAATACTTAGTTGCAGCCCTACTTTTAATGCTGTTTGTTTACTAATGTATAATAAAAACAAACCTCACAGAACAGTAGAGATTATTTCACTTATTGGATGAGCAGATAGATTATTAAACCATTAGATAAAGACAGTCGGTAAGATGTTAAATTGGTGTTTTGGAATAAAATGAGGTGGATAACAAATACATGCTGCAGATTTCTATTTGAAAACATCCATCCTAGCCAGTTTGGATGCAACTCATCAAAAGGTAAATACCTTCAAGTGGCCTGCATATTTATATAGGATGCTGTATCGCTGGGGGGAAAAAAACTGTTTTACTTTGAATTTGTGAAAATAAGAAAAAAGGATTCAAGCTTCTGATTAAATCATCTCCACAGCAATTAAACACCTGCTGAGCTCAAACCCTGCAGCTAATTCTCCCCAAATTAGATATAGTTACATGTTGTTGCTGAAGGGTGAAATTGGGAAGAGTAAGAACTCAGAAATTGGATACTCAATAAGTTGAAATAAAATAGAATAGGAAGAAAATTAAGAGCAAAATATGGCAAAGGCGATGGACATTTGGTCCCTGCTTCTTCCAGAACTAAACACAGAAAGACACAGAGTTTCTGATGTTTGCTGCTGATACTTTCCTCTTAACTTACACATACATACATTGTCCTTTTAAAATCAAAACAGAAAAGCACAAATAAACTGCAGCTGAGTACAGTGATGTCATTCAGGAAGGAGGCAACACAGAAAGCCTCTTTGTTTCAAGCTGTCTTTGTGTTCAGTGTGTGTGACACTCTTTGTGTTCCTACATATTCTTTAAGCGTCATTAGAGGCCTGAATTATGGCAGGGATTTCCCCCAGTTTTTGCTTCCTATGTTCCTTTAATGTCCCCAACAACCCAGCCAAGCCCTCATATGCAGGCGGGGAATATTCTGTAAGTCAGCACTTGAGAAGGTGCATAGTTTCAGATTTGAGCTTCATTCATGGAAGAAAAGATCCACTGTGTGATCTTCACTGGGGTCATGCAACACTGTCATAATGCAAATCACATTTTTGCACTGTAGAAAGCTTTGTTTGCAGTAACATCCAATTAAAATAGAACAATGAGGGTGCAAGCATTGAATGTGAGAAGGAAGAATCCAGCAGAGGGGAAAGGCTTCAAAAACAAGGATCAACAAAGACAGAAGAGTCGATAACAATTACAAAAAGTAGTTTAAGGCTATATTGACAAAAAAAAGCCACAAAACAGTTAATATACTAAAATCCTCTTATAAAGAAAGGTGACAAAACCTATAATAGCTCATCAGGACTTCTAATTAAAATTCTGTTCACCTTCATTTTGCTGTTTTTATGTTTGAAATTTGTTCCTTTTCTTTTATTAGGACTGATGGATTGATAGCTTTAGAAATCATAAAATATTCTTTATTTGATTAGTCCCATTAATTTGATCAACTCTTAAAACTGTAGAAAATTTTTATTCCAGGACGTAGAACTGATAACGAAGTCTGTGCATGCAGAAGCTTGTTTTTGGACACATAATCTGCGCCTAAGTCCACAATGAAAAACCTTTCAGCTGTAACTGATCCGTTTCCTGACAGGGGAAAGTAAAGAGAATGGGAAGTGATGCATACAGAACTGGCTCATCCGCATCAAGCCAGCCAATCCCAAGGATGTTGGATCCCGCCTGGAGTGGTCAGGCTATAAATATCATGTGACGACAACAGGTCTCTTATACAGATGGCAGAAAGGAAAAAAGGAACAGAGAAGGAGCAGGTATGAAAGGAGAGAGAAAAAAGCAAATATGGATGTCTCCCAGAATCTGTTATTCATCCTGATCGATGCAGAAACACTTAAGCAGCTGCAGCTTAAAGCCTCAAATCTCATTTATGTTGCTCAGGGTAAGACAACTGCTCACAAACAAATGCAAGAGATCTGGTGAAAAATGCAATCTGCTGAAGATACTCAACCACTTCCTCTTAGTTTCCCTAACAAGCAAACATGGAAATATGTGGAAACCATGTGATAATTCATGAAAAAATAAAAAAAATATTGAGTCTAACATTGTATAACTAACTGTCTATGTGTGCATGCTTTGTAAATCTTAATAATTCATATCAACATGCAGTGATTCCAGCAGTTCTGCTTTTTGCTACAATGAAAAATGCCCCACGCTGACTTCATCTGTACTCATACACGGACACACAGTGGGCCGATTCATCAATATTTCAGACTATGCAGGCCTGTATGCTGAGAAAATGAGAGCAGAGATGAGCTCTGTTTTCAACCTCCCCCACACTGTAACCTTCAGTTTCAGGCCTCTCTGTCTCCATCCTTCTTCCCACTCTCATTTCACAGGATGGCGGCCATATAAACAGGAAACACCATTCCTCTATCCAGCTGAGTATGATAGTGTATGTTTGCACTGTAGAGTTGCTGTAAAAACGGTTAAACTGTTTAGAAGCGGATTTTTTCATTGCAAAAATATAAACATAAAATAATCCTGCAAATATCTTGTGCTATCTGTCTTCACTTTTTATTTTTGCTTTTTTTAATGGATTTTAAAGTGTTTCTTTAGACGCTGGCTGTGCTTTTTTACTCATTCCTAATCTAGCTGGCAATTTTAAGTGGCATCTTTGTTTCCTCCCTTTTTTAGCTGCACACTCCACAAGATATTATGATATATTATGATTATTAAGTACAAAACAAGGACAGTTGGTTTACATAAGCTAAAATCAAAGGAAAACCTGTAAAACATTACATTAAATAGGAAAAAGAATTCTAAAAGTTTACAATGATTTGTTTGGGCCATTGTAACACATGAATGTGCTTTGACCTTAGAATTTTTTTATTGTAAATCTGTTTGATGAGGGTCATTGTCCTGCTGGAACATGAACCTCCACCCAAGTTGTTTTCCTTCAGGATTTCCCTGTATTTAGCTCTATCCACATTATCACAAACATTAAACAGTCTCTAATGCAGTCAAGTATTTCTACAGCCTTCAATAACTTCCTTGATATTTTTTCTGGAAATGCCAAATTTGCAGAAAACAAAACTAGCAGATTTCACATAGAGACATCCTAGGCGCTCATAGTCATTGTTGGTGCAGGAATTGCCTAATATGGGCAGAACACTGATTTCTTTCATCAGCCATCCTATGTTTTAAACCTCTGAGAGCAAATGTTTTCATCTTAGCAGTTAGCCAAAAATATTTTAATTTCATTTTTTTCTTTTTATTAGATTAGATTAGATAAAGATAGATTTTTATTAGACTTTTTTTTGTATGAAAAGTTAATTCCCTGAATTTTTCAACTGACTTAGACCTTTGCCTCCTGCACTAATGGTAAAAGTGAACTTTTGGCAAATCAACTTTATAAAGCTTGGAAGTTTCGTCAGGCTACTTTTCAGAATATTACAAGAGCCAGTTTGAGTCGTAAAAGGTATTTTTACAGTATATGAATATATATTATTTAGAAAAATTAGGGATGCACGATATAATCGGCCCCCTATCGGTATCGGCCTGTATCGGCCTTAAAACTGAATATCGGACATCGGCCACCCCACTGATAACTAACCTGATATTTGATCAGCTTCTGAGTTTCTAAAGTCTAAAAAAAAAATACTACTACTTCTTTCCTCAAAAAAAACTTTTTACAGACTTAAAAACTTCTAAAGACGAGGGAAAAAATATTGATCCATTAAAATATCCCAATATTCCATATGCTGATATATTGCCATTTAAAAACACCATATCAATCTCTTTTTACTAATGAAATATTGCTATATGTCATCGTTATGCTACGAAATCCCCCGAAAAACAATTTTAAATTTTGCCATATTTTTATATGTTGATATATTGACGCGGTATCGATCTATTTTACTAACAAAAATCTCACAAGAATTTGCAAAATATCACAAGAGTTTGTAACAGAACCATTAAATTTCAATGATTTTGAAAGTGTAGATCGATACCGTGTTTTTAAAAATCAATTTATATCAGCATATGAAAATATATTTGAGTATATTATTTTTCAAAGTGTCGTGAAATGGATACAACAAAACTGCTATTTTCAATGACTACTTATTTTGTCCAGCTTTAACATCGGTATCGGGTTATCGGGTTACATGAGTTTTAAAAATAGACGCATATCGATATCGGCCAAAATCCCACAATATTGTGCATCCCTAAGAAAAATCTTTCATCAACACCATTTAATAGTATAACCTATCAGGTTGCAATGAGAGAACTTTGTCAGCTAAATTTCAATACCCATAGTTCGCTTGGAACACATGGAAAAGAAAGCTTTTTCACTATTGATTAAAGAAGTAGGAAAAAAAAAGTCTCTAATGAGAGGTACAGAGAAAAAGCAAAGACATGCCTGCCATTTTGACCCTGCGGTAAAATTGGATCTAAGAATAGTCCAGTTGAGGAGTCAGTGAGAGAAGCTTCCTGATAAGAAGCTGCTGCTCAGCATGAAGCTCTGAGAAGCAGCTGCAGTGACACACAAATGTTTTACAGCAACAATGATACAGTAATAGGCTAATTAAATGCCGATTTAACTGTTTAGTTCGGAGGGAAAAAGTAGGATTATAAATCATAAGACATATAGACAGAAATGCATCTGTAAAACTTCATCTAACATCAAAAAGACCCACCTTCTCATCTCCTTTGTTGAACAACATTAAATATGACAGCATGGAAGGTTAATATGACGAGGACAAGAATGATCCACTAAAATACAAAATAAGATAGAAAAGTTGCTGTCTGGGTAAAGATCATACTAAAAAAAACATGAATGGAATGAAAATTCTTATTTACACTCTCTTTCATATTATCCTTTGGACTTTGATGTTTCTCCTTTTAAATTTTGGCTTTAACCACTACAGTCCTAGTGCTATACGACTATGTAACAACCTGACGGAGCAAAATGCACCCAGTCTAGAGGAGAACGTTTGTAATAAATGCACTTAAATTAAAAAGATATCACAGATGAGTCCAAAATGTAGGAAAAGTCATTAACAACAGATTATTTTTTTTTAAATGCAGTGGTTCTCTTTTCAGGACCACTTAAAAGAAATCAAAAATCATGATAGTAAAAAACTAAGTACAGTCAAAGACATGTTTAACACAGTTGTAATGTGATATTTATAAATTGTACATGTGTCACAATTTGTTTTCAAAGTCATTATTAATCAAGGATGGTTTATTTGCCAGATTAAATTGCTATCAGCCCATAAAACAGTTGTGATTGTTTAACCTGCCGTCCCTGTCTCTAGGCTAATTATTGATAACTGGAGCTTTATAATCCATATTTAGAGGACACTGCAATCATTGCTGTCCTTTGGTAATTCCAGTAAAAAGATTTGATGATTTTCCAGCTAATAGTTAATATTTATTGCTTTCTAATTTTCTTGTGTAAGGTGATGTTTGGTCAATATAAAATATAAAACTATTCTAAAGTTAACCTTTAACTAACTGACTTTTGTTGGAAGGATTTACTGATTTTCTGCATTGAAGCAGATAGAGATTGTTTATCTGAATAAGCAGTGTATAAATGAATATTGTGTGAACAATATTGAATCATCAGGTCTACACCTGTGATGCTTTATGTTGTCTTGCTTGTAGTATGACCTCAGAGCGTTAATAGGGTTTCACAGCAGTTGGACCAACAGCACACCGTACTGTAACACGCAGATGGAACAACCAGCTGAGCCAACAGAGATTCACAGTTTCTGACCTACATTTGCTTGCTGAGAGTCTAAAGGAAAGCAGAGGGAGTAAATGCTGCTGCATTACATCTGATCTTAACACTAATTGGTTATTTTGAGCTTCGTATGACCTAAAGTCTCTCTCCGCCCAGCAACTCCTGTCTCATTGGTTAAAAATGACAAAAAAAAATATAAAAACCTTCAGAGAATGATCAGTGATTGGTGGTTTATTTAAACCTCATCAAACTCAATTAAAACCAGACTTAGAAGGTGAACCTAGTAATAAATAAGGCATGAAGATTATAACAGGGATGAACCTAATTGCGAGCTGTATGAATGTACAGTACATCTGGAAAATGTCTATTTTTTCATAATTTTGTTTTTGTTTGTTTTACTGGTACATTAAATAACCGATTAATAGATCTCACTAGTCTATTTACCTTTAAAGATGGCACACATTAGGAAAAAAAAGCACCATATGAAACATTATTTCTTGGTTCTTTTAGCTCAATCACTTTATGGCTAAAAGCACTGATATACTTTATATATTTGTTTAATCACGCAGGTCTAAAATAAGTGGCTAAAAGAAAGGATGCATGCATCAAAGGCAGGAAATACTTCTTCCCTTAATCAGCTTCCACCACTGGGTAGATCTCTGATTGTCATCGCTTAGGAGCTGCCCAGTGAATCATGTCGTCTGAGCCTCTAACATTTTTAACAAAGTATCTCTAAATCCTATAAAAGTTTTTCCTCTGAGGAATAACATGACAGGTTGAAATATTATATTGCAATATAATAGTATTGGAGAGTAAATAATGTTAATCAATTAAGGCATCAAACCAATCAGTTCGATTATTTTACTTATATCAGCTGTTTTGCTCAAATATAAAATGCAGAAAGCAAGAAAAAGATAACCTCTGTGCAGTTTGAATAACTCTGGGTCCGATTTAGTCAACGCATGTTGTCTTTTGGGTCTTTGGGGCAACTGTAATCTTTTTTAAAGCAATAAAAATAACTCTGTGAGGGTTTTTGGGTTCTCCTGAAGCAACCGCACTCTACATCCACACTCAGTGGTATCTCTCAAAGCAAAATAGGTTAAGTCAGTTCTGGTAATAGCTGAAAGCTTTTTGTACAGATAGCAAATTGCAACAGCAAATAATCTTAAATCATTTCTCATTTGATAAAGAATACACAAGCTAGCAATGGGGTAGAGGAAATGTGGAACCCACATCATTAAAACTCTTGAAAGTAAAACTTTCTTCCCTCCTCTCATCACCTCAGGCAACTCAGTAAGATGATCCTGCAGTGTTTCATGTTGGTCGGTTGAGGCTGCAGCGACAGGATTATAGAGCTCAGTGACTCGGTCTTCCTGCACGAGTGACTTATTTATTGGATATGCCCTATGAGTCAGGACGAGTGATTAATGCAGCTCTGGCTCAGTCTTTGCTGTGTGAGATTGTGGCATGCATCTGAATGGCAAAGTGAACTGCTTTCTTAAGAATCGAGGATTTAACAGCTTCAGATTGAAAAAAAATTCCAATTATAGTCTCCACAGTAAATAAAAGGCCTAGTTAAATTTGTTTTTGGCTGCATGTTGGAGTTTTTGCCTCGTAGCCATAATTTCTCCATCCCAGCCAGGGGTCTTTCCACCTGTTCTCCCAATTCCTGCCTCATTTTTCTCTGTTTCCTTCCCAAATTCCACAAACTTGACCGTGACATTTGGTTTTAAATTGCCCTTTAGGGACGAGTCTGTGTGTGCATGATAATTTAACCTGTGTGACGCCTTGTGATGGACGTGACATGTCTGTGATGTACACTGCTTCTCGCTAAGAACTGCTTTATATGGTGGCCAGGGGGTGCAAAAGTGATGCAAATACACAAATCTACAGCACATACAAAAAGTACTGCAAAGACTAAAATTAAAGTAGTAAAAACAAAAAAAATCACACAAAAACATTTCTAGGAGAGCAGCAACATGTTGCAAAAATGTAATGGATGCTTATAAAAGCAGATGCAACAGAAAAATGCTGAAAAGGAAAAAAAACAGACCATCATCAACTCAAATGAGACCAGACCATACTGTCATCATTCCATCGTTTCTGGAGTTTGTGGTTCTGTTTAAGTTTTATTTTTGAGTTTTTAGTTACACTTTGATTTATGCAATTCTGTTTTTTCTGGGTCATTGGTTTAATTTCCATTTTGCGTCATTCTAGTTGTTTTCTGCTTTTATTTGAGCACTCATGTAATTCTAGTTTACTCTCGGTTGTCCCCTTGTGTCAGTTTCCTTTCCTCTAGCTCCCTTCTAGTTCCTCCTGTTCCCACCTGCTTCCAATCAGTTGAATACTCCATTCATTGTTCTTTTTTAGCGTATATACTCCTCCTCTGCAGTTAGTGTTTTGCTGGATTCTTATCATTCCTCTGGATTATTCCTCCCTCACGTCTCCTTATTTTTGTTTCCTGAGTTTCCTGTTGGTTCCGGATTATAGCTCCTGTATTTTTACTTCTACATTAAAATTTTCAATAAATTATTTTTGCCTTTTCAGCTCTCCATTTGGGTCCTCAACAAGTATCCACTAATCCAGACACGTAGAAATTACAAGGAACTTATATGTATAGACCAGAAAAACTAAAAAAAGCATAAATATTATGCTGTCTAAGGACAGTTGGAGGGGAAAAAAGAAAAGTTTAGTTTCCTTTGTATAAATTAAAAAAAATCTCTCTGTGCATCATGTTTATGGCTTTACTAAGGGTGTGGACCCATATGAGTAGGTGATCGTGTCTCCCGAATGACCTGGAGCATTTCGATTATGCAACACTATTTTGCAGCTTTTCTTTACTTGCTGTTGCTTTGCTTCTTACATTGTTTACGTGTTTCCAACGGGCTTCACATCTGCAGCTTTTTGCAGCTTGTTCCTCTTAATTTTCTATGATTTCAGCATCTCTCTTTTACATTGCATTTACTTTGCCTGTGTTTCCTGTGTTTGTGTGATATGTTGGGTATGTATGTATTTGCAGGGTAGCTGCATCCCCTGGCCACCTCGCTTTAACTCTGAAAAAAGTGACCAAACTATTCAAGTGCATTACATTCAAGTCGCAAAACTATAATTTTTTTTTGTGAAAGTAGTTGCTGAATATAACTTTAAAGGTTTTAGATTTTAAAAACAGCAGGTAAGTTGGTCTTTGTTGTTTTAATATGGGGTTTAACCAGAGCAAATGTGGTCCACCAGCAATCTTTTGAGTAAAAAATCTTATTTGGAGATGGACATAATGTATTTTATCTTTTTTTTCTTAGCAGAAATACATTGCTAACTACACATTTATGTCATAACATTAT
Source organism: Cyprinodon brontotheroides (assembly GCA_018398635.1). Taxonomy (NCBI): domain Eukaryota; kingdom Metazoa; phylum Chordata; class Actinopteri; order Cyprinodontiformes; family Cyprinodontidae; genus Cyprinodon; species Cyprinodon brontotheroides. The sequence goes on from JAGKQL010004454.1 coordinate 12,137, forward strand.
CATGTTTTCCCCATGTCCTAAATGCTTGAGAATGGGAAGAGTTAAATTGTTACCCTAAAACTAGAAGAAAAATGGCTTGTATGAAGATAACGCTCAATATCCAACTAATTTTTATGAAAAAGAATGATTTAATTCAGGATGAAGGTAAAGAGTGAAAAAGAGCCAATTTTCATGGTTAGACTCACCTTGTATCTGGCAGTAAGCTGTTCAGTGGCTTCCTGTCTCTTCCTCAGATCCCCCATCATCTTCTCGTTTTCCCCCAGGAGCTTCTGCTTTTCCCCTGCCAACAGGAATCGATCATCTCTGATGGCCTCATTCTCCTTCTCTAACCTCTGTTCCTCCAGCTTTGCAAACTGTTCTGCTTCCTCTTCCTCAACCTCCTCCTCCTCTTCCTCCTCTTCATTCCCATCTCTGTCCCAAGCTTCATCATCCATCTGCTCTTTTTTCTGTTTGCTCCTCCACCTCCTGTGGTTGAGCTGGGCCCTGAGACGAGCGATCTCCTTCTGGAATTCACGGAGCAGAGCATCTTTTGGGTCCTCGTTGACTCTGGGCTGGTTCTGGATGTTCTTTGCACGGTTGGCATAACGAAGGGTGGTCAGAGTCTCTTCGTAATGCTGGGGGGCAGGACCAAGAGTTGCAACCATGACAGTCTTTGCATTGCCACCCAAAGAGTCCTGCAACAGTCGGGTCAGCTTGGAGTCCCTATACGGCACATGGCCACTACGTCCATCTGCTAAAGCTGAGATCACGTTCCCTAGAGCTGATAGAGACAGGTTGATCTTAGCAGCTTCTTTAAGACGGTCTCCCTGGACCCCAGTCTTAGCTTGCCTCTCACTGCCAGCCAGGTCGACCAGGTTTAGGCGTCCAACTCGGATATGCTTCCTCCCATCTGGTCCCGGCTGGCTGCATTCCACTGTGATGAGAAACAAGGCGTGGGACCTGGACGAATGTTCATTCATGTCTGTTGCCCCAACTGCTCGCGCCTGATTACCAACATTCATTACCTCCTCTATCTCCTTGATGCTTTTGCACACGCATGACGTGAGATCTTGAACATACACTCCTGTCTCTGGACTTTCTCTGAGCTCCAGTCCTCTGGTGTTGCCGTGGTTGGGGTCAAGGAGATCACGGATCTCTTCTCTGTAAATCTCTAGGTAGGAGGCTCGCACCAGGTACTGCTTGTCAGATTGTGAGCGGGAGATGTGCGTGAATATGTGGTCAAAAGCATTAGGGATCACACCTTGCTTCTCCGGGTCCAGCCACACCCCCTGCATGGTGTATGTTTTCCCAGTTCCGGTCTGCCCGTAGGCAAAGATGGTGCCATTGAACCCTGCAAGAACCGAATCTATCAGTGGCCGGACGCTTTCATCGTAGAGGTCTCGCTGTTTAGAGCTTGAGTCGTACACCGCATCAAATGTGAATGTTTTTTGGGGCTCGCTTGGTGGAGCCCGGGGGTTTCTGAGGATCACCTGTCCAAGCCGCAGATCCATTTGCACAATCCCCCCAGCAGGACCAATGGATTCCTCTTTGCGGTTCAGCGGACGGCATCGAACTACCACCTTCACCGACTCACTGCTCTTGTTCTTGGACATGACTTCTTTGAAATTAGACAATTTTAAATGAATAAGGTTTTAATATTTTAACCAGATTCTATGACAGCTCTCTTTGAATTGCATATCATAAAAAAATGAAGAATAACATATTCAGCATGGCTTCTTGGTCATGTCACCACACAGAGAAGAAATTGTAGCTAAAAATAGAGATGAAAAAAATTACCATTGCAAATGATGCGACCCCCCCTCGCTCTGATTTCATTTGCTTATTGTCCACGAACTGTCGGTCAATGATTCTCAAGCTTTGCATTGAAGCTCCATTATACGTTCACATTCACACGGCGGAAAGAAAGAAATGTCCAATAACGCCAGGAATGACACAAATCAATTCATACATCTTCCTCCGGTCGTCATGAATCCAGAAATCCTGCAGGAGCGCCACATACCGATGTCTGCATCTTCCAGTCCCCCCGCTGAAAGATGCTCTGAAGCGGATCTGAGAGGAGACGGAGCTTCATTCCTGTGTGAAAAACACACACACACACACCCAGAGACACACTCATTCAACCACCACACCCCA
>JAGKQL010004455.1:0-12006 GCA_018398635.1 Cyprinodon brontotheroides
GAGAAGGAGGATTTTAAATTCTATTCTGGATTTAACAGGAAGCCAATGAAGAGAAGCCAGGATAGGAGAGATATGATCTCTCTTTTTCATTTTCATCAGAACTCTGGCTGCAGCATTTTGGATCAGCTGAAGGCTTTTAACTACAGTTTGTGGACTTCCTGATAGTAAAGAATTACAATAGTCCAGCCTTGAAGTAAGAAATGCATGGACTAGTTTCTCAGCATCACCCCTGGACAGGAGATTTCTAATTTTTGCAATATTCCTCAGATAAAAGAAGGAAATTCTAGAAACCTCTTTTATATGGGATTTAAATGACAGGTCCTGATCAAAAATAAAACCAAGATTTTTACTTTATTATCTGAAATCGGTTCCCAATCCCATCAAATGAAGTGAGACTGACTAATCAGCTTTTTGTCAAAAACTCTGGTCCAAAGAGTCTTTTGTTTGTATTTAGGAGCAGAAGTTAAGAGTCATCCAGCTTTTTATGTCTTCAAGACATGACTGTAATCTATGTAATGGTTTAGCTTCTGTGATGATCCTGGCACTGGAGTTGACTCTGTCTCCTATTATCACTCTGGTTCAGTTTCCATCCTCTTTGCAGTTATCTCTACTGGTTTCACCTGTCGCCACCTGTATACACGCTCCGTCCTGATCAGTCTCCAGTGCCTGATTGTTTCGAGCCAACCCTGTGAGAACACCTTCCAGTCTGTTTCCTGAAAACCTGTCTGTTTTTCTGCCTGCCTGCCTATTATACTGTATATCCTGTCTTGTCCCCTTATTTTTGAGCCTGCCTGACCCCTTGTTGGATTTGTCTGCCTGCCTGAGACCAGCTCTGTCAGTCTCTGGATACCGGATTGATTACCTGTGTTTTTTTATGACCCATTCTGCCTGTAAGTTACTGAGCCTGTCTGCCTTCCCCAATGCTCTGTGATACTCAGAGATCGGACCTGGATCTGAAACTGGACAAACCTGCCAGATACCCCCTCTGTTCTTTTGCTGGATTTCTGAACCTTTCTCTGGACACACTTCCTGTCCCTCGCTGACTCTCAGAGTCTGGACTCTTTCTGTAGTCAGGTTAGTCCATCAGACAGTTTTGACTCAAACCTGCCAGTGCTGCTTCTACCTGTACCTCTGTCTCAAGGACATACCAGCATGCACACTAGAGCTGTACGCCTGAGAGTTAGCGTTTCTATCACCTCTCTTTTCAATAAACTGTTTTAAAACATCACTGACATGTTGTGGTGAATCTTTGGACCGAATCCGGCACACATCTGGATCTGGATGTATAGATACATATAGCTAGTTATAATCAGCATAACAGTGGAAATTAATCCCATGCTGTTGTAGTGGGAAAAAGTATTCAACTATTCATCCTAGTTAAATAAACGAAGATTGATGGATTTCACTCAGTCGGCACATTTATTCATATCTTTACAAAGAGAGAACAGTTCATCATACAGCCCTTATGGCACAGCATTCTGCCCAGTTCTGCATGAGCAGCGTTTGTTCCTCCTTACTTACAACAATGGAAAGTAGTCAGTATCAAAATAAATTACAGACACTTTGGTTAAACAGTAACATGTTATGAATAAACTTTGAGAAAGAATCTGGTTTGTTATGGGGAGAAGCTATGTCTGATCTACAAACACCATCCAGCAGGGAATGGTGTGGCCCTGAAGGTGAAACAGACTGAGTGAAAACTTTTATAGTGAGGTAAATAGGATAAACTTAATATATAATAGAAGAGAAATCAAAATTTTCTGAAAAAAAACACTGTCCAAAAACTCTACTGATTTGGAGCATATATATAGTAAAGAAATTGGTCCCTACCCATCGATCCCTGTGGTACTCCCACAGGTAACCTTTGAGCACCAGGGAGATTTGTCATTAACGTGAACAAACTGAAATCGATGAGATGGATAAGATTTAAACCAGTCTAATGCTTTTTTGCTTTAATTTCTACAAAATATTCAAGTCTTTCTAAAAAGAATATTATGGTCAACTGTATCAAATACAGCACTGAGATCCAACAGGACAACTACAGATACAAGTCCATTATCTGAGGCCATGAGAATATCATTGAGAAACGCTTCTCCACCAGAGCGGTTTCAGTGCTATGATGAGCTCTAAAAGAGCCAGTCTAGTGCCATTCCTTTAATTCCAACAAAATATTCAAGTCTTTCTAAAAGAATATTGGGATCAACTGTATCAAAATGCAGTACTGAGATGCTATGATGAGCTCTAAAGCCAGACTGAAACTCTTCCTAAAGTTCATTATGTGGTGTAAGTGATCACACAGTTGTTTGGCAACTATTTTCTTCAGAATTATAGATAAAAGGAAGGAAGATTGGATATAGGTCTATAATTGACCAATTCATCTGGGTCAAGAGAAAGTTTCCTAATTAAAGGGTTTAATTTACAGCAACCTTAAAGGAATGAGTACACCCAAAACATGATTAGCCTTGCATTTTCTACTCACCCCATGCTGAACAACACTCTCTAAGTGCACTGAGACAAAAGTGCGCATTCAGCGTCTGCTCTACCAATAATGCAAGCGTAGAGAAAGAAATGTGCTGTTTACCTGTGCAAAGAAAGAAACAGCGAAAGAAAAATGTCTGAGGACTTCAGTGTTGAGGAAGAGCATGAGTTCTTTGCCGAGCTGAATCGCGCTGGTTTGGTCTACCCGGCTTCCGTGGCGTCGTGGAGCGGCGCATGTGCGCGCTTTCAGGAGAAATCCTATACACTACTGTTTATGCTCTAAAACATTCTAAATGACTTAGTTTCGACTTAGAAATTCTGGATGCTACCCACTCCAGGACACTTGGAATACATTGGACGAGCAGTATGGAGGAATAGTGACACGTTTTTGTGGACTTTTATGGACCTTGCTTTCTGTCTCGGGAGCCATAGACCTCCATTATTTGAATGTCAGTGGACAGCAAGAAGCCTCCCAGATCTCCAGATGCATTTGAGATATCAAAAGTACTCCAGGGTGTTGTTCAGCATGGGGGTGAGTAGAAAATGAGAGGCTAATCATGTTTTGGGTGTACTATTCCTTTAAAATGCTGGGAAAAGGCGAAATTCTTACCTATATCACACTGTGGCAAGATAGATGCTTTCAGATCTACAAAATAGAGGACAAGATCAGAAATAGAATACCTCCTTAAAATAAGCAGACGTTTGGAATTTTAATCTATGGATCACAAAAGAAAACATCTCGAGTTGAAGGCTTAGAAGAAGACAAATAAGACTTGGGGGTCGCATTTTGAATTTTGCTAACTCAGAAAGTTCATGTTGGGATCTGGAGAAGTTCCACCTTTCTCGAGCAGAGGAGTTAAGCCGTGGATCCTCCTGAGGCTGAGCCTTCGACACACCTGGCACGCATCTCATCATCAGAGGATCCTCCAGTATAAAAACCTGCTTTTCAGGGACGCTTGCCTCAGCGCGCGGTGTTTTATCCAGTTTGAGAAGGTTAGCACCTGGGGCCTCTGCTATCTTCTGGAGGGCACTCTTTGTTATCTCTCTGTTTCCTGATTGGATTCTAATCCGTCTTTTGTCTCTGCTTTCAGGAATCCAGTTTCCTTGCATGAAACTCTAGGATAAGGGCTTAAAGCCTATACCCGAGCCTGCCCTCTGAGCCAAACCTGAAGACTCATCTCTGGATTTACATTGCTGCTCCTGGACTAAGAGCTGGGAGCTAAAACCAAGGTCCGGCCTCTTCGCGTTAGAAGTAAGGCGGCTGGGGCGGTTGTGGACTCTGCTAGACTGAACGGCCTGCGGATTCGGCAGTTCCTCTCTCAAAGCCAAGCCCGGACTCCTCAAGATTATCAATCGAAACTCTCAAACTCAAACTCTTCTGCTCCCAAGCTAACTGAACTGTGGCTCCCATCCTCCACAGACTCCCGGTGAGGCCCCTTTGGGGCAGACTTCGGTACCTGTGTTTTTGTTCAAAGCCTTGGCGTGCTCGAAGTAAAACTGCACTAAAATGTCCGTTTCCGTGGTGGGTGTTCTGCATACTGGGCTTTTCTGGAAACCCATCATGACAGTTCAACTGGATCAAAAGCAGTCCAAACCTGGTTCAGATTCTATGACTACCTCAGATGCTGCCCACCTTCCAGAGATAAACCAATTATAGTTAGAAGAGTGCTCTATCTCAATCTTATGTGTAAAGAATCCCAAAATCATTACTGCTAAGTGGAATGGACTGTTCAACAGAGCTATGGCTCTGGGTGAGTTTGGCAAGTGGATTAAAAAGATATCTAGGATTAATCCTATTCTCCTCTATTAATGAGGAGAAATATGCTTCTCTTGCTTTACAACGGGTCCTTCTGGTGTCACAAAACTAAAGTTAAAGAGAGATTTACTAGAAAAGAACAAATGGGACTCCTTTGACCACAAAACAAGCTTAAATCGGAAGGCAACTAGACTTTTGTTCAGTTTTCTTAAGACATTTCCACAACTATCCAGGAATCTATATCAGTTTTTTCAGCTCACTCCAGATCAGTCAGTAATCTGAGTGCTGATGTATTTAAGCACCATTGAGATCCATCCTCCTAAGCACATTCAAAGTGAAGGCAAGTGAGGCAATCATACCCAACCCTCTTTTTCTTGGGTTGTTGTAGCTTTAGTTTTATATGGATTTGTTGTTAGGTTATTTGAATCATGACAACTATGCTCTTAAAATGTTGGTGTCCTTTTGTTCTTGAGGGTTCATGTTTACAGCTGAATCTTGTCCCAGAGCTACTGGCTTTCCTCTGCTGAAACATCTTTTTTTGTAGTTGTTGTTTGGTTTTCTTTAGTATTGGAGTTCATGTTTGGGATTAAACAATTTTTATTTGAAGCATGTTGATGGGTTTTGAATTTCAGTGGTAGAAAAGTCTTCATTCAGAGATATTCCTGAAAACCTACACAGACGGAGATATGCATTTTAAATCTTGGTTTTGAACTCAATATCATCTTTGTGGGTATTATATGATATAAATTAGTGGTGTTTCTGTGTTTTAAGTAAACTAGAAGCTAAATGAAAGAAAAAAGTGGGCAAAATTCTAGAAAAACCACAAAAAGAGAAACAGTATATAAAAAGGACCTCTTGTGGTTTTGGTGCAGTACTGTATTGTCTTTTTCTCTGCAGATTCTTGTACAGAGTTCTGGTGTTTCCTGTCACTGTGGGCTGCAGAGCACAGTAGTACACAGCAGAGTCTGACGGATGAGGAGCCTTGATTGTCAGGTTAAATGTTGAGTTCTTGACTTCTGCACTAAATCTCTCTTTGCTGAATTCTGGAGAATTGTCCGTTGATTTAAAGTGTTGTTTCAGCATGTACTTTGGATGAAGTATTTTCTTCTTGTCTGTACCAGAACACGGCATGATTTGTATCACTGGTCTGATAAATACATCCCAGAGTCACAGATTCTCCCTTGAGCAGCAACAGCATGTCCTTCTGTCTGCGTCACTGAGTCTCCTTTACACTCTGAGGAAGAACAGAACATGCAGAGGAAGAGATGAATCAATAAAGATGATTGATTAAAGGAGAACAATCAGCAGCTTTAAAGACTTCTATTCCATGTAGAATAGATGTCATTTTCTCTGATCATTGTCACTTTGAACCATATCAGGTGTTTCTACAAGGTAACAAATGGCAGCAGAAATGATCTGCTCTGATTTTCTGTAGAATGAACATTAAAGCTCTTCATGTAGAGCTCAGTAATGTGTTCAAGTGTTTGAAGAGGAAACATGTTGAGCTTTCTATCTTACCAAAGAAAAGAGCAGCTAGAATAATCCACAGCCAATGTTCCATCTGTCCAACAAGGTTTAAATCAGCAGGAGAAACTAGCTGATGTTCAACATTCAGTCTGACTATTGTTCTCTTCACAGCAACACTTATTATTGACACAATGCTGGAACACAGAGCACAAGGAGAGCTCATGCCTACTGGATGATAAAGCGCTCTTTGAGTGGAGTTTATGGGACATTGCAGCTTGTTGGCCCGCAGAGTTCAGGATCCTCTCCAGAGATCCACTGTCTTGGTCACAAAAAGTCATACCAGGGTGTTTTATCTTAAAAGTGATTCAGCCAGCAGTTCAAGGTTATGACTGAGGGGTGAAGAGAGATTCCAACTCTGATGAGCAGGTTGTGACATCTCTCGAACTCTGAAAATAAACAGATTTACATAATTCACCACCAAAAATGTTGCAGTTGATTTATAAAAAAATACACAAATGCATTTCACAATTCACATTTCATAAAAATGTCTTTCAATATTAAAGATTCCCATAAAAAAATAAGACATGACATTTATAATATTGCAAAGTGATACACTGATATTTAGACGCTGAGGCATGATGACACTCATTTGGTGCTCATTCTGCAAAGATGCCATCCTTAGATTAGGGAGAAAAACTGTTCATTTAGACTTAAAGAGTCAATAAAAAAAGACTATCCTTATTCTATATTTCTTCAAACTAAGGATTTCTCCAGGTTGTGAGGAACAGAGTCTAGGCCCAAAATACAACCAAGATAAGTCATTGAAGTTATAACAGTTTATTTCAGAGGTGTGTTTGGTGAGCCTGGATCGAGCTCAGAGATCCAGGGATTGGCATAGTTTGAGAGGAGTAGGCTGGGTGAGGTAAATTTAAAGGAGCTTTAAGATATCTTGATTAACCAGTTCCCCGATAAAAATTCAGTGCTACCCGTTTCCTTTAATGCAAGTATAAAGCTATTTTTATAGTATAAATTATATCTTTTTAAAATGGTGCCCCGATTCAAGAATGTATTATTAGGCTGTCTAAATAAAACTGATGGATTATTAAAGACCCTATTTAGGAATATTCAATACCAGGATTAAGTCTCTCAACTTCCTGTTTCTTAGTTGAAATTTCCAAAAAAGTAACCAATAGGTGCAACACACACTGATGGTATAGAACCTAATACAGAAACAACTGATAGGAACTACAGCTCATTAAATGGCTGTTCCCATTAAAGGAAATGATAAGTTCTCCCCCTGATAGGACCGTTGTTAGATGGGCTGAAGGAGGTTCATTTCAGTAGGCCAGTTATTTCCAAACTAAACTACACATTTTCTCCCCTGTCCAGTGACCTATGCAGGTTTTTAGCACCTAATCATCACATTCTATAGATTAGGGAAACATTCAAGAGATCAATAAATATAGAAATAAATTATTTGAGTTCTCTGAAATAGTTATATTTCAATAAACACTTTAAAAGGAAAGAAAACAGACACAAAAACTAGATGAAATAAAAAAATGAATTAAAGGTCAAGTCGCAAAGAAAGAGAAAAACAACTTATGAGAAAGGAGAAATACAGTGCAATTATCAATAGATAGGGCTTATTGGGGTTAAATAAAAAGGGACCATATGAATTATCGAGTATACAGCGGCCCCACTACAATGATATTAAATCAACAAAAAAACAAAAATACCTATTAAACTGTATTTTAAAAGCACCTTTCAACATCCATATGGAGAAGAAAGTGCTTTACAAGATAATATGAAAAGAAGATGACAGGACAAAACAGATAATATAAAAATCTAAAAAGAAAATCAGATAAACAGGATAAAAACAAACAAGGCATGATAGCTCAATTCAGTAACTGTTCTAAGATCTATATAGAAAAAGAAAACCAGAATATAAACGAAAGGAAAGCATTGTCCAGAGAAGGAAAGGCCTGTCTGAATGGATGTGTTTTTAACTTTGATAAAGTAATGGATTGTAACTCTGGAGGTGAAGCTTCCAACAACTTAAGGCAAAAAAACGATAAATGTTTGCTTCTAGTCATGCAGGGTTAGAAGCTCTGAACAACATTGTGGCGAATATTTAGAAGTTTAGGTAACTATGCTGCAGTAAGGGTTGTTATGACAACAGCAACACTTAAAAGTCTATCTTAAAAAAAAATAATAGGAAACTGGTGAAAAGAATAGAGAATGTCATACAGGCCTTATTTGGAGGATATGAGAGAAACCAAGCAGCTGCATTTTGGATTAGTTGAAGTTTACAAAGAATAAACTGGCCAGACTGTAGTCCATCCTTGAACAAATGGATGCATGCATTGTCTTTAAGATCAATCCAGGACAGAAATGGTTTTGTGTTTTGATTGGAGTCCTACCTGAAAAAAAGCCTCGTTCCACCCAGAAGAAGAAGGCAGAAAACACAATAAAATGTCAAAGTCTCAGTAAAAATAACACAATAGGATTTCTTTTTATGTTTTCAAAAAAGAAAAAGATTGACCAACCTGTGGGGGAGAATGGGACAGTTTTTTTTTTTTTTCAAATTCAAGATGGATGGGATTGTGGTTGGGTTGGGTAACTCTAGAAAACTGATATATTAGTTGGAATTTTTAAACCTCCATCAATATGCTTAAATTTGTTTCTAATTATAGCTTTCATTTGCTCATATTCTAAGAATGTATTTTTTTTTTTGTTAATGCCATATTGCAAATTTAATCTAGCAAATGTGATAAACTCTGTACCTTCAAACAAATGATCCCGATTAGTTAATATCTTTATTTCTTCAGTATGTAAGCCGAAGTTTATCACATTATTGTTTAATAGAGATATTAGGGGTTATTCAAGATGGGTGTAGCGACTAGCGGAATGGAGACATGATAACCGTTATTTTTCCAAGAAAATTCCCACACCATGCTGTCCGGGGAGAAGAGCTGATGTTAATATTTTTAAAACATGAATGCTGTTTGATATTAGAGCTAATAAGCGGCAAAATCTGAGATTATTAACAGTAATTCCCAAATATTTGATATTTCCTGATTGCAATTGTAGACCCGAGAGGGATTCTGTAGAGAGCAATTAATTGGTAGTTTTATAGAAATTTAGACCAATTTATAGAGTAGTTCTGAGACTGTTCGAGAAAGAGTTGCAAGTAAACTAATCACTTGAGAGAGGCAAGTGTTTGAGTGCTGGAGATAAAGTAATACATCATCTGCGTAAAGACAAATTTTATGCTCTATTTTCATGCCTTTTATACCTTTAACCACATTAGTTTGTCTGATTGTAGCAACTAGAGGCTCAATAAAAATAGCAAAAAGTGAGGGGGAGAGTGGGCATCCCTGCCTGGTGTCCCTCTGGAGACAAAAGCTGGAAGATGTTTGATTATTTGTCCTGACACAGTCTGTTGGGAAGCTGTATTTATAAAGAAATTGCCAAAGCCAAATTTATGTAGAGTAGCAAATAAAAAATTTCAGTTTACTCTATCAAATTCTTTTTCTGCATCTAAAGACAATATGTAGCATTTAATATTTTTACAGTAGGAATAATCTATTAAATTAGATTATTCCTATGGTAAAAATATTAATATTTCCGTTTTTTTGTGTAACTTCGCCCTGTTTGATGGAAAATGTAAATCTGGTGACTCTTAAAGGTGTTCTCATATGTTAAGACCTGGTCTCAGGAGGAAATTATTTGAACTTAAATTGCCCTATCTTTGGTTGGAAATAAACATCAAAAACAAACATACAATCCACTTTCAGATCGTCTGATGACTTTTCTTTTCACTGAGCCAAAAAAATAACACTAAATCTGTTGCATTGAACGTCTTAGCGTGATATCAAAAGTACAAAAAAACAGAAAACAGAAGCTTATTTTAGCATGATGAAACTGCCACCATGCTTGTAGCTTCCACAGCAGCTCTGTCTCTATGCTTTACTATTTCAAGTCTTTGTCATCAGTCCACTGACTCAACTATCAGTTAACAGTGTGTGAGGCCCTCTAGTGGATGGTGTGGAGTATTGCAGGTTCTTGTAGAGAGTTCTGGTGTTTCCTGTCACTGTGGGCCTCACAGCACAGTAGTACACAGCAGAGTCTGTCAGCTCAGCAGAGGAGATCAGCAGGTCCATCTGGGTTTTATCATCACTCACTTTGAAGGAAAAACCAGGAACCCCCTGAGATATTTCTTTTCCAGTTCCTAAGTGAGAGATCAGGAACTCTGGAGGTTTTCCAGGATATTGTCGATACCAGAAGAAATAATCAGAAGCAGTTGCTTGTGTAGAAAAATTGTAGCTCAGAATAACAGAAGTTTCCTTCAAGCTGATAACTTCCGCATTATGTGGAGTCAATTGATTACATCTGATCCCTAAAGGGAGAAATATTTAACAGTTGTTAGTTTTCAGATGCTTTGTATTGATACTTTGAAACATGTTTAACGCATTTCAAGAAAATTAAGGAAGACATATCTGTAATCATTTTAGTTACTATTCACACAAATTAGCATGATTTTGACCTGTTAGCAGTGAGGCGACCAGCAGAGAAATTCCATAATAGTCCATGATGATCAGAGTTAATGTTTGAACTGTGTTGAATGTGGAAGTTTGTGTCTCTTCTATAGTTCAGTAACAGCTCAGCTCCTCCCTGAAGCTCTCAGCTCCTCCTTCCCTTGTTAGCAGACAGCTTCTTCTGTCACAATAGTTATAGCGTCAATTCACAACAGGTTTCTTCTCTGGAAAATTTACAGAGACAATCAGATTGTTCAAAGGTTTGTACCGGTATTTAAGGAAAACTAGCTGATTGCATCAAGTACTTCACTGTAGGCTGTGCTACTCATGGTTGAGCATTTGGGACAAAATATATTCGCTGGCACTGTGTCGTTGATTTTACAGCAACCCCTCACACTTAACATGCATGCAGCAGTTTGGAAAAGCCATCTGCTGAGGGGTTCAATAGGGCAGAAGCAGACATACAAGAGGAACATAGAGGCGGTGATCTATAAATACTTTCTTTTTTATAAAAGGTAACAGTTAATATTAATCCATATATGGGCCCTTGCTCAATCTGAACACTCCAAATTGGTAAGGGCTAAGGACGCATCAGCTACGGCAGAATGCATTCACGGTAGAGGTTACATGGCTGATTCAAACAATGCTAGCAGTAAGGAGCTAGGCTTTCTTTCTCCAGTTTATTTATCTTACTGACCTGCAGACATTCCTGAGGATGAGCATGAAATGGATTTGATAGAGAATGAAATTGTTATCCTCAACTAAACACCTACTTATCTTAAAGGGAAAAGCAGTTTTTTTTTTTTTACATTGGGCACTTGATTTTATGTTACTACATCATGTTCTACTCACCCATATTAGTTTTGTGTCATGTGGAGCCGTTCTGAAGGTATTCTGTTAGGTTATATCCAAGTAACGTCTTCCTATGGGCAAATCAAGGGCGCACAAACTGAGCATTTCATTGTTTATTCCATGTACGGTACGCCAGCATTCAGAACTTGTAGGCGAATCACTGTCCCCCAGACATCCACGGTTTATATTTTTATATTTATATCTTTTAAAAACAAAAGCAGTGTGTACATGACATCATATCAAAGAGGTTTCTTTCATCAGTGCAATATTGCAAAAATGAGAAATCTCCTGTCCAGAAGTGATGCTGAGAAATTAGATCCATGCATTTGTTACTTCAAGGCTGAACTATTATAATTCTTTACTATCAGGAAGTCCACAAACTGTAAGTTAAAGCCTTCAGCTGATCCAAAAATGCTGCAAGGTTCTGATGAAAAATGAAAAAGAGAGATCATATCTCTCCCATCCTGGCTTCTCTTCATTGTGTAGCAGGAGGACATCTCCTCATGCTCCTGGAGGCAGGAGTGTTGGCTGCAGGGGCAGTGTCAGCCAATTGCCTCTGGAGGGCACCCTATAAAAGGGGAGTGGTGGCATTATCGGTTACCCTCTTCCTCTGGTTCCTCCGCTTTGCTTCCGGGTCGCCTCGGCTGCTGGTTAACGGTACAGGTAGGTTGCAGTGGCTGCTAGTGCGCTCAATGGATAATTGTGGTGCTGATGTGCATGTTTGGTGGTTTGTTAGACAAGACGTTCCCGGTTACAGCGCTCGTGATCAGCGCGTCAATCAAACCTGGCCGTAATCGGCAGCTTTGCCTCCGTCCTCTTCCTCAGTGGGATTTCTCTGGTGGCCGGATCGGTATGTATGCTTTATGAGAATCTGACACATTCACTTCCTGCTCCTCCACAAAGTAGTAATATTTT
>JAGKQL010004456.1:0-14230 GCA_018398635.1 Cyprinodon brontotheroides
TAGACGTAAAAACAAATAATTCGGTACAAATAGCATCAACTCAAGTAGGTGTAGAAAATGGATAAATAGATGGAATGGATGTATTTGCTGCATCAGTAGCGCCCACATATATGAGCTAAACATTTAAAATGGCTATACTTGAGTTTTTCAGAGTCACTGGTGCAAATAGAAGCTATCTTCAGCAGTCAATGAGTGAGACAAATCACTCTAGAAAGGCTGCTAGCCCATTGTCATCATACCTTTTATATATTCTTGTCTCTCAGTCTGTTGTTGGGGGTGTTGGCCTAGTGGTTAGAGCAGTGCGTTTTGGCTTTGAGAAGGTTGAAAGTACCCAGTTCGATCCCCACAGCCTCAATCTGGGTCCCTGAGCAAGACCCTTAACCCCACACTGCTCCCCAGGCACCGCACAATGGCAGCCTACTGCTCCCCAAGGGGATGGGTCAAATGAAGAGTTAAATTTCACCATTGCGAGATCAATAAAGTTAAATTATTATTATAAATTATAAATAAATAATTATTGTTATTATTACATTTTCCTTATTTATGCAATTGCTTTTTTCCCTAAGACAAAACAAAAAATGTATATAAATATGACTTATGATTTTTTTTCCCTTAATATGTTAATTGGTGTTAACACTGTTATTCAAACAATGTATAATGGATGTCTTTTCTTTTACATAACTTTGACAACGTGAATATTGTCAACATATGGTATTAAAATGGTACCTATGTTCTGCTGTTAAGACCTGCCAAAGGGGATGCTAGTTTGACAAATGCCACCTATTCATCGATGCAGACCCTTTTCTATGTATCTAGTAATGATTGTGTTTTTTTGGGCTGGAAAATATACCCTTCCACTAAGTGAAAATGGCTTTAGGGTAGTATAGGGAAACATTAAACAAGTTTCAGATGTTTATATAGCCTCAAGGTTTGTCAGATTTTAATCTAATCAAATATTTATGGGATCTAAGTTGTAAGGTCAATTGGAACCCTGACCTTACAAATTACATTACTGAATAGATCTGTGCACCCAATCATAAAAAGAAAGGTGTGAGGGTGTTTCAATGGTTGTTTGTCTCTGTGTTGTCCTGTGCTGGACTGGCGACCTGTCCAGGGTTTACCCCGCCTCTCGTCCGTAGACAGCTGGATATAGACAACAGCACCCCTCGCAACCCCAGCAGGGATAAGCGTGACAGAAAATGGATGGATATATATGTAGACGCACTTTATATACTGTATATACCCCCAATGCACCTTTTCTTCCTTTGGCATCTTCTTTTTCTTTAGGACAATTTGTTACAATGTAACAAATACATTTCTCCACTGTGAGATCAATAAAGTCAATCAATCAATCTATCAAAAAAGAAAAAGAGAGTCTTTAAAACAATATCACAATTTTTGCAGGTTTCAAAGCATTTTCCTGCATTTTTTTTGGTAAAAAAAAAAAAAAAAAAAGCTAGATTTCGTGAATGTTTACAGATGCATTTCACCCCCCTTGTCAGAATATTAGGGAAAGTAGATTTATTAAATATTCACGTTTTAGCAGCTCAATTGAAGCAATCAGATTTTCTCACAGTTTTTGCAGCTGTTTCCATGGAGTTGGACTTTCTGGGTCAATGCCATTCTAACCCCTAATTAGAACAGACAGCTCATGTTTTCAGCCCTGGGCCAGTCACTGTGAGATTCTCATTTCAAGGCAGGTCCAACACCAATACAGAACACTATTGAGCTGAAACAGTTATTCTTATTAATTGTGATTAATCCAAAATTGAAATAATTGTCAACTAATTTAGCGATCAATCAATCATTAACTGGATTAAACAGACTAAATGATGCTATTAGCAAGAAGAGCAACCCGAAATTCTACAAAAACTGAAAAAATGTATAAACATTTTACATTCAAGATGAAAAATCTTTATAAACACTAAATTTGCTCAATCCAGAACTCCTTAAAGTTATGATCTGCCATTTGGGGATTTTTGGTTCCGTTTAGTTTTCACTTTGGGTTTTCATTTAGGCTTGGATTGATGTTATTCTGTTTATACTGTTAAGGGTTCTTTTTTGAATTAGTTCTTCTCTTGTTTGATGGGGTTTCAGTTATCTCCTATTCACCATTCCTTTGCTCTAGTTTTATTTTTTTCCTTTATTGTTCATAGTTCTCTTAAAGTAATATTTCCTAGTTACTCTTCATTGCTGCCTAGTGTCACCTCCCTTCCCAATGGTTTTCTTGTTCTTTCTTCCCAATCAGATCATCAGTCCAATCTATGTCCTGTTAGTCTCCTGTCTAGTGCATATATATATACCCCTCCTCTGCAGTTTTTCTTTGCTGGCTCGTTTAATGAACAGTAGGCTGGACTTAGGCTTCCGTACATGGGTTGTGTGTCCTAACCACTGCGCCACCAAAGCAAGGTCAAAGACCTGAGTGAAGTTGGCCCCCAGCACAAACGTTGACACCATTTTGTCTGATTTGAAGAAGGTGGTGGGGCCAACTTCACTCAGGTCGCGCCAAGTAGTGGAGTGCATATCTACAGTTAGTAATATGATCTTTGATTTTTTTGGCAAATGTTTTTCTTCTCTTTTTTGTTCTTCACATTTAAGTTCCTTTGAAATCATTAATTATTGGTGTACATAATAAAATCTTTGTGAGTTTTTTGTTTGTAAAACGAGAACAATTATTTAAGGAACACAGTTTTTCTGCCATTTTGTTTTTACCCAATCTATATTTGTACAAGGGCAAACCAATGCAAATTACCCACATTAGCCAAAATACTTGTTTTTAAGTATTATTGCAACTTTTAAAAGTCCAAAGTGGGTCTTGAACAATGGCTTGCTCAGATTTTGATCATTATATTGTTTAATCTAACCAAAGTAGTTTTAACCAACTAGATCGGTTTGAAAAACAAGTATTTAAAGTACCTCCATCTGAATTTGGATCAGCTGGTGACAGTTAAATGTTCAGAGTCCAGTGATCATGAACGTTATTATTATTTCAGCTCTGGTCTCTACCAGGCTGCATTTACTAAGGTGTACTCTTTGACTGACCAGGGTTATCCCCAGTACCCACAATTTTCGCAGGATGAGCTGCCAAGTGTGTCGGACAAGGTCTTTGTCCCTTCTGGAATAATCAGCAAAGCTCATGGATCGTTTCCACCAGTGTGCCTTCCAGGTTGCGGCAACGGCCAACTACAGTTCCTTCCTGGCCTACAGTACTCTATCCCTAAGAATCCTTGGAACATGGATTTACTGCATACGATGCCTAAGAGTTCTGCACCTTTGATGAGACCATTCTCAATCCCTGCATGGCATCAGTGGTCTGCACTTCTAGGGTTGCTGCTTGGCAAACTCTGCTTCACAGTCAGATTTGGCTACTGTATATCTCTCCTCCTCCATTCCAGAGGACCTGAAGAAGGAATTACTAAAAAGGACAAAGAGCCCATCCAGACTAATCAGCCCTTATTTCTCTCTCTGCTGGATCAACTACAATCTTCGCAGAACAAGCTGGAGTGGTACGTCTATTTCGTACCATCGACCGCTGGCATTATTGTTGTGGTAACAACAGAGGGAATCCACAGCTGCATTGTGGATTCAAAATTCAGCAATGTACAAATGCAAAATACTTGTATTTGATAAAGTGGCCATAAATAAAACCATTCAAGAAACAGCAAACTATTGTAATTTGTTATATTTTTCATAGTGTAGCCTATTAATGGTAGATTTTTTAAATGCAACATAAACATGGTTGCCGGAGGGTAACAATAAAACTGGGCAGTAAATTTAAATCAAAGGACATTAGAGAAAAATATTTTCTTTAAAAGTAATCTTTTTCAGATTTAGGACTGGAAAAAAGGAGAAACTGAAATGTATGTGAAATGTATTGAGAAGGCTTTAGAGTTAAAATATTGATAAAATATTTGATAATATAGGTACAATATAGATGAACCATTTTAACCCGTGGCAAAATCCAGTAAGCCTTTGCACTACTGAGAAAGTCTAATAATGCGCACTTGTGTTGTCCAATCAATTTAATACTCACCTCTTCCATTTTATATGGGTACATTTTGGGGAAAAGGCTTTATAAAAAAAAAAAAAGGGGCGCTTTTAGAGAGGAAAAAAGTATATGTTTTTTATTTGATCATATTAGTTGTGAACAAGTTGCTAGAGCAGTTTTAAATAAGGCATTGCAAAGATATATTTCTGGTGTCCAGAAATGTGATCTGTGGTTTATCTTTGTTTATTACTGGAACAAATTCATATACAAAACACTAACTGATTATCAAACGGTGTCTGTTTCTTTGTTTGATAAAGTCATGAGCAGAAGGGAGTTTTCAATGTGGCTGACTATAGAGCCAAATGCCATCTCATTTATATGTAAAGGAGGACAGATGGAGTCATTGCCTGTTAATTACCTGCACATCTCTTTCTCTGGGGTGTTGTGTTGTGTACAATGGGTTTAAATTACAAAAGGATCAACTGTACTTTATCTTGAAAAGAAGATAAATAACATTTTGGCAATATAGTCACTGAAAGCATTGTTACAGTTATTTGTTTTGCTTTTTGTATAGTACTTACCTTACACAATATGGTACATTTAGTGGCAGAGCTAAACTTTTTTTTGTTTGAGAGATTAAAGATGTGGGAGGCTTTCTCAGGGGGGTTCACAGTCATTAGAATGAGATTGTTTCTCAATTGTTTGCAATTGGAGTCACATTAAACATACACTTGGGCAAAACTGTTGGTACGCCTCATTTAATCAAGGAAAAAACAATAATAGTCACAGAAGTAACTTGAAAGTGACAAAAGTAATAATATAAATTCTATAAGATGAACAAATACAAAACAGACATTGATTTCAGCCATGCTTTAACAGAGAGATAAAAAAAATAAAATAAAAATAATGAAATGAAACCAGCCAAGACAAAAAATGATTGTACAGCTGGAATACATCCTGTACCAGATGAAGAAAAGTGGCCCAGGAAAATGACAGAGCCTCTTTCATGTTTCACAGTGGCAACACTTTTTCCTGTATGCTTCATTTTTCCATCTGTGAACAAAGAGCTGATGTGCCTTTTTTAGCCTTTTCTGTCTGTCAGAGATTCTCCCAGAAACTTTGTGATGTGTCAACATGTCTTCCTTTGCAATTATTTTAATATTTGTAAAATATAATTTATTCCAGTCTGGCTTTTTTATGATGGGTTTTCAAAAATGATGTCCTCTTTGTACTTGTACAGTGTCAGATTAATAGATCCTACAATGATGTTCCATGAGCTTAGATTTCACCTTTAATCTCTTTATAATCTTTATATTATTTATCTCCTCAGGTCCATTTCGATGATTGAAAACTCTAAGTTTGATAACCATCAACTTCCAAGTTTTACATTTCATGAAGAGAGGTTACTCAACCTCTGTGTTATTCTATATCTTTCCCAGAGCTCAAGCCGTTTCAATTCCAGAATCAGTCAGGAGAGTATGCTGATAGTTTGAATGGTACAAAAAAAATAAAAATGAAAAAAAGGAAGGAGGTCCATTATACGCATTTGGTGTAAAAATGAGGAAATTATATATTTACATTGGGAGAGGGTTCTCAAAACGTGTAGATGTTCTGTTATATACAGAAAATTATTGGTAGGAGCGCAACAGTTTCTTCTTCCATTCCACCACTTAGCTACATTCACAACATTATCTGTCCTCTTATATGCAGCATTACACATCAGAGCTGTGCTCTCTCATCGCAGCATTTTGTGTGTAGCCTTTTGTTTCTTTGCAAACCGTACATTATTTCTTGAATGGGCAATGTGCAAAGCATAAAAAGGGTGTAACTGGCCCTGAAACTGCTTTTAACCCGTTTTGTTAATTTCCTTTGAATACACCCATGTGAACCAACAGTTATTAAGGATTGCAGGTGAATGATCATTTAAATGTATTTGCAAATTCAGACTTTTAGTAATTTTATTTCCCAAAGTAACAGGGTGCATAGATGAGACCTACCTTTCATAATGAGGCTGTTTATTTGAAATGGAAGTCCATTCATGGCATTTATGTGCAGGTACATCTAGATTTATCATGGTTGGAAGATGTTAAAGGCTGCATCATAGTTATAAATCTGTCATTCTCTGCACTGTCTGGATCGCATGTGATGCATATTACATTTCAAATGTGGAGGCAGAGTGGACTGGGTCGGTCCAACACTCACAAATATATCATGAGTTTTCCCTAAGCAATAAAGTGAGGTAGGCTGCCTAAAGATGATCAAAATACAATTAACCTGTTCCTGTTTTTAAATACAATTTAATGTATCCACTATACATTACAGAAGAGTTTGATGTGCAATTTCTGGGGGACATGGGTTAACCTTGCTAAATAAGGCTACTGACATTGGATCGAGAACCAGGTACCTAACAGAATTTCTGTTTATCTGGGGCTCCTTTACTGCCCTGGATAGTGTTCTTGCTGTTTATCTGACGAATGGTGAAAGAATTGAAGGTAGGAACAGGAGGTGGAAGCTAAAATTTGAGGCAATACAATTGTCCATCTTCTTTGTTGAATCCAGCAGCAAGGGGCACTGTCTATGAGAAAATGAGTATTTGAGCCAAATTTTGGCCCAAATTTATGGGGAATGTGCACAGTTTTTTTTGAAGGGCACTGGCAAACAGAAATAAGGGCATATATAGCCTATATTCACCACTCTCAAGGACACTTTAGCATGCGTTTTCAACAATTGAAACATGATAGGGTGCAACCACCTCCCTCATGCAAACTACTGGCCACCATTAGCTGGCAACAATTAATACGATGCGCATCAAAAAATTTATTTAATCCAATAAAGGATGTTCATTTTTTTAAAACTTTAAACACAAAAATTAAATCTATAAATCATATACATAAAATATATAAAATATTTCTTTCTTTGTGAAAAGTAATTCAACCTAGATCATTAAAAGTTATCCTCACATTCATGCATGTCAGGTAGAAATAGTCTGCATAGAGTAGGATGTGGATGAGGGAGCTGGGGTTTTTAGGAGAACCCTAAGAGCAAAATAATTCTTCGGGGATTCAATGAAATGTTTTGTTCTCCCTGATATCTTCATAATCATTGAAAGATTTTCTGTCAGTTTTTCCAGTG
This sequence comes from Cyprinodon brontotheroides, assembly GCA_018398635.1. Lineage (NCBI taxonomy): Eukaryota > Metazoa > Chordata > Actinopteri > Cyprinodontiformes > Cyprinodontidae > Cyprinodon > Cyprinodon brontotheroides. The sequence continues at coordinate 7,121 of JAGKQL010004456.1, forward strand.
TTTTTATTCAATTATTGAGTAAATGTACTAAAACTTTTACTTTTGCTCATTGCCCAAATTGCACAAGCGCCTTCACTATATGCTTGAGCTTATATATAAAAACCCGACAGTATACCTTATAATATTGTGCTTTTCCAAGAAATTTTGAAAAACACAAAACCTTACACAGTAATTTATTATACACAACAATCACGAACAAACAAACCGATAAAGAAAAAAAGATAAACATGAAAAATGTTCACATGAAGCATTATGAAATGTTTCCTTAATTCAAGCAATTTGCCCAAATGGTTCAATGCCTCATTAGGCTTCATCTCACTGAAAGAGACATCTAGCCTTTCCCTTTTACTTGAACATCTCCCCAGCTTAACTGTGTTCAACACAGGTAGCACTTGTTACTGCAAACAACTTCCTCCTTCCAGATGCACAGACACATGACAGCAGACAAATCAAAAAACAGCTCCTCTTTCTGCTCTAGGTTCCTTTTATCTCCTCTGCCACAGGTGAACCCAATCACTAATTAAGGTCTCTATAGCAGCCACTAGACCTCCTTATCAACAGTGTTTTGAAGTTTTGTATTTAAGGAAATACAGCAAAACCTCAAAGAAAGCTAGCAGCAGCATTCTGCACAAGTTGAAGATATGAGATAGAGGTCTGATTCAGACCAACATAAAGAGCAATAAAGTGGCCCAACCTTGAACTAATAATAGCATTAATGGCCTTTTCTAGGTCGTGCCTGCTCAGAAAAGGCTTAACATTAGCCAGCAGCTGAAGCTGGAAGAAGCTAATTTAACAACATCACTTATCTGCTTATCAAATTTTATGCTGCAATCAGAAGTAACCCCCAGGTTTGTGACAGCTGATCTGATGTAAGATGCCAAAGCTCCCAAACTCAGAGGTGGGCCATTCTGCATACCTGACAAAAAGTTGTCTGAAAGCCACAACCTAATATCAGTAATAAAATCATGCAGGGAGTTTATTGCAACACTGTCATTTGCATTCATAGGCAAATAGATTTGCAAATCATCTGCGTAGCAATGAAATGAAAAGTTGTGCTTCACTATTAAAGGTAGCATACATAAAGAAAGCAGAATAGAGCAAAGAATAGATCCCTGTGGTTCTACATGAGAGCGAAGCAACTGACGTGGAGAGGTCACCAATTATTAAAGAAAGGGTCCTATTTGACAGATATTAGCTGAACCACTTGAGTGCCCAGCCTATGAAGTCTATACAGTTCTCAAGGCATGAGAGGAGGACAGCATGGTCAGATATATCAAATATAGCAGGTCCAAAATGACTAGAACAGTAGGATTCCCAGAATCTAGAGAATAAGCAATATCATTATGAACAACAACAGTGCATAATGATATTGCTCATTCTGTAGATGCTGGGAATCCAATACAATAATGACATTGCCTCAACAGTGCAAGCTCAGTGCTATGACGTGATCTAAAAGCAGATTGAAATTTTTCAAAAACAGACTTGCATTAAATCTATTTTTCTAAAACCTTTGAAAGAAAAGGCAGACAACAGACTTTTCTAAAATCGGACAGCACACTAGGGTCAAGACGCAAACTCTCTAGCTAAAGAGGAGGTGATGCAGGGGTGCCTAGAAGTTGAGGAAATGGGCTTAATAGCAGGAGGTGGAATATTGATCTCAAACTGAGAAATGAGTCATCTTTTCTGCATCTTGGTTAAGTGTTCAAAAGTGTTCTAAAATCATGACAAGTGGGTTTAAGGGACAACATGCATGGATATTTAAATCCCCACAAACCAGGCCCTTTTAGTATTTTGAAAAAATATCCACTAAAAACTAAAAATTACATATTAATTTGTTTTGTTGGGTGATAAACCAGATCAGCCACAAACAGCTGAAGTTCAAAATTTTATCACTAGGTGCATCTGTACTTTGTCTTGGCAGAGAGAGTGACCAGCACACCACCGCTACCTGAAACTCTGGGGAGTTGAAGAAAGAACAGCTGGGGAGGAGCTCCAAAAATGGGTACCGTCACTCTTCCGGTTTCTTGTCAACAACAGAAAGTCTAGGTCATCAGTCGTACAAAAAGTCATTCAATATAAAATCTCATTTGGAGATTCAGCGTTGATCAATGCAATGCAAATCAGGCAATCTTTGGTCTGTTGGGTAGTATGACTGGGCTGCCAGAGATTCCTATACACACACAGCCTTGCTTGGGGGTGCTTTCTGTTCCAAGAGAGGGCAGACGTGCCACCGTAACCGTATAGCGTGATTGCAGCCTATTCAACAGGGGTCCGCGCACCCCTAGGGTCCATAGGACATACTGCAAAGTGGGTCGGAAGTTTTGCTGATCAGACTTTTTTAATATCCCTTGCAATTTTTCAACTGTAATTTGAAATGTCTTTAAATCCACATTAACATGAATCTCAACACACTGCTGTAAACAGATAAATGAGGCAGAAGATGTCTTCGTCATCAATCATTGCACACATTCAGCTTACACACAGGTAGCTCTTTTCAAAAGCTGGGCACTGCTTCATCTACAACACCTGTCCCATCAACCGTGAATCAGAATCAGAAATAATTTCATAATCCCAGTACCATTGTTGTTACATTACTCCATCTTGTAAAGGAGTGCCTATAGGGAGCAGCTTGATATAACACAATTTCAAACAATGTATATAATCAGGGGTCCCCTGCCCATCTCCCCATCAGTTTGGGGGTTCTTGGCCTGGAAAATGTTGAGACCCCTGCCACAGAAGATACGCAGCATCACCTGCGACTGTTGCAGAGCAACAACAGGGCTTACGCCGTGGCGTGGGATTATGAATCTGAAACATACAAACAGCTAGAACTGGGGGTATAGTTAATTAATATGTCATTCAAATCAGGGGTAAAAACTAGTTATTTATTATCAGTTGAAGGATTATAACTGTAAATTGCTTACTGACCAGAGTTTTAGCCTCTTACGAAAGGTTAAACTCCTAAACCGCTTCCAGGATGAGTGATAAATCGTTCACTGTGTAAAATAAATACAAAAGACCATAGGTTAAAATTACAGTGCTACCTTTATTAGCTACAAATTAAACACTACTAAAAAAATAAGCAAAATTAAAGAAATAAAAGAGGAAGAGGGGTTTAAGGGTTTGTTCAAAAAATCCGAAGTGATGTTCAAGTTTGGCTTAATGCATTTGAAGGTGTCCTTTTTATAGCAGCAGATGACGTGAATAAAACCTGACAGAGATGTTAACTGCAGTCAAAACAGTGAAGTTTCATTCAGTTTATGGTAAAAAAAAACAAACAAAAAAAAAGAATAATAACTCAGGAATGCATTAAACTTTGATCAGGCTGAACGACCCATTAGCTTTGGAATAACTATGATTATTTTTTTAATTTGTAGAGCTTATTATTAAAAAGAACACAAAATTATTTCCATTTTATAATAGCCTTATCGATAATCTAAGGCATACATAACTTTATGTGAAAGCTCAGTAAAAACTAGAACTTTACCAAGTGTTGTTACTTAAAGTTTTTTCTTTTTATTACAGAACTCTACAAACTGAATGCACTAGAAAGAATTAAATTGGAAGTTGCAAATCATTTTTGCGAACAACTTGTTTGGGAATGTCTTTAGTTTTGCGATCATACATCCTCATGCTTGTTCTGAAATTCAGTCTTTCTGGTCCTCTGTCAATGTTGCAACAGTAAAAGGTCCGTTGATGTAGTTTCCCTAAAGAGTGCACTGATTTTTCTGGAACATATTGCAAAAGAACTGGGGAGGATCGGTACCTCTTTTAAAACTATTAACTGCAGTATGGAAGGCCATAATGAGTTTCAATTACAACAATCATACATTTTCTTAGATGGAGAAATTAACCTTTTTAATATGCTTAATATAATTACAATATCGCGACAAATGGAGAGAGTGATAGGAGTTTAGATAAAAGATGAATCAATGTCAGATGTTCTAACTAAATAACTGTAATCTCAGATTTTTTTGTTTGTTTCTAGGTTTTAAATTATTAAAACTTGCAACAAAATAAAACAGCAACAAGGGGAAGAGATATGGCCTTTAAATGTAGAGGTTATATCACTGTGTAATAAAATTTTTACATTACCATCAATAAATAATAAAACTAATTAATTCAGTTAATTCTATCATGCTATAATTGGGGCTTGACCTTACTCGCACTCCAGGGGCCGGTCAGTCTCCCAACTTCCCAAACCTCAGGTTTAACCAATTAATGTTCAATAAGAGATTCATATACATTAAAGTTTAAATGTGCATAAACTGTAGGTGGTGTTAGATTTTCTAGCAGGCTCACCTGTAGAAATAACCTGCTAGCTTATTGTAAAATAGAAAAACATTTCTTGAGTGTTAGGTTAAGTGTTAATGATTTATCTTAATCTACATTAAGTTTGAAAGTCTTGTCTAGTTTTCTTCATGCTAAGCTTGCAATATATTATTTTCATTTTTCTCTCAGAGCATGAACTATAGTTGTCATTCTTCATCAGGAAAGCTCCAGCTTTCGACCCGACCAGCTGAAGCGCAGTTTTTGAGCTTCTCTTCTTTGGGAACAATGTTTTTGTGACAGGTTGTGAAGATGACTGCAGGCGATGAACCTCATTGCCAATCACTGGAAATGCATGACATAAACACACTAACCTAAATCTGGCTCAGCTCTTTGAAGATCTTGGGCACACACACCCACAGACAAAAAATTTTGCTAGAAATTATAAACAAAACCTTAAACTATTGCCCTAGGTGAGGGATGAGCTAGTGAATATTATTGTTGTTTTTTTTTAATTAAAATCTAAAACTATAAGTTTACAGAATGTTTCATCATTTCTATTGCTTAAAGTTAAATTGATACATCACTTCACGTCATCCATTTTCTCTTATGCTTACTCCAAGTGGGGTCATGAGGGGTGCTGGTGACCATGTCTAGCTGTCTATGGGCGAGAGGCGGGGTGCACCCTGCAGGTCGCCAGTCTATTGCAGGGCAACAGAGAGACACACAGGATAAACAACCATTCAAGCACACACTCACATCTAATGAGAATTTAGAGAAGCCAATTAACCTTACAGTCATGTTTTTGGGCTGTGGAAGGAAGGCGGAGTACCCGGAGAAAACCCACGCATGCACAAGGAGAATATGCAAACTCCATGTAAAAAGGAATCATCTTGCTGCAAGGCAGCAGTGCTACCCACGGCTCCACTGAGCATCCCTAAGTGATACATTAACCAAATTACATTAACTAAATATTACCTCTCACAAAAATTTAAAAAACTGTGAAATTCTCACCTCACCTCATGTCTTTGCCTCCTATCGTTTTGCCCCTTGCACCAACGAGTACGACAAAAACATGTTTCCTGTGTCCTTTACAGAAGCAAAATGCAATCTCAACCTAATGATTTCCTTCTTCCCTCCAGTTTCTGCAAGTTCCATATTTTCATGAATTAGAATGAATCAGAAATGTATTTGACTGAACTTTTTATCTACTTTAAGTCTCAAAAACTGTGAAAGTACTAAGTGTTGAGTTTGATGTTGACATAATGTTGAATCCCATGACTAATTCATTAATTCAAATATTGTAACCTTCTGTTGTAGAATTACATTCCCACTTTGTATGCTCTGCTTTACCTTGCTTCGACTGTACTTTGCAACATTTACAATGATTTAATCATATTCGATTTTGCCTTTAAAAGTTTTTGCCTACTCTTTCTTTGGGGTGTTTATGTTGTTTTTTTTTTATATCCCTCTTGCACAACCCAATAGCTCCTATTGCTCCCGGTGTAAACATTATTTTTCAGATGAACGATTTGCAAAGCCTGAAACAATAACAGTAAAATTTGCATTCAAGGCTGAGTCGCTGAGGGGGAGGATCAAGCATAGGAAATAAGATTACCCAGTCTGCTGTGCTGGCAATTTGGATGTATTGTGCATAGTAAACCAGACTGAAAAAATCCATATGCATGACCATTTAAATTAAATTAAGCAGCAATTGAAGGTTGTTGAAACAAATTCACGGTAATTGATTTGAATATTAAATCGTTTTGTGTAAATAATACACAACCTCCTTATTCTATGTATATTCTTTGTTTTTACCTATAATCTGGCAGTATCAGTTATACCGTATGGAATATCATGAAAACCGGTTGGTTCTGAATATTTTTCTTGCAAAAATTATTTGTACTCCCTTTATCAATAACTTGTAATAGGAAACTAAAAAGGTATTTTTGTTTATTTAATTTATTTAAACACATTTATAAAAAAACATGTTATTTGTGACTGCCTTGTTTCCGCATGAAGTATGAAGTGATAAAGAAACAAATATGGCTACCAGCTGGAGAGACAGTTGTGGTGAGGCATTTAGGGACCATGTGGATCTGCTCTGCAGAGAGCCGACCTTAATGAGAAATAAAACAATCTTGACATAGTTCATTTAAAAAACCTTAATTGATGCTAGTCAAATGCAAACAACACTAAAAGTTGTAGGAAAGTCATATTTAAATGTCAAATCATTCTGGTTTAAACATGTATATAAATTTACTCTTTATCAGACCATATTGTCCCAAAAGTTAGAATATTTGTATTTAAAAAATAAAAAAATCTTGTCTTAAAATCAGTTTGTTTGTTTTTTTTCGCCATCTTATTCAGGCCAGTTAGTTATATGTCAGGTTGTACACCTAAATTTGGCCAATCATATATCAACGGTCTTCTGTCAATCAAATGTTTTCGGTCATAGCATCTTGATTCATATGTCGCGGCTAATATACGCAACGTTTGAAATATGAAATAGGAATCATTTACTTTACCATTGAGTTGCGTCCCAGTGTTCACGGGGATGGACGTCTGTGTCTTCGGCAGGCGTAGAGCTAACAGAACTGGCAGCATTACGAAGCAAGAACTGGTCCCTATGACTTTTAAGATTTATTAACGACCCACAATGTAGAAGTAATTGAATAAAAATAAACCAAACTGGTACTTAATGACTTTATCAGCATAATCTGTAATTTCAAGAACTAACAAAGAATTTGGTTTTCTAACTAATATGCATTCAGTCTTCATTCTCTTTGTGTTTTCTATCTATCTATCTATCTATCTATCTATCTATCTATCTATCTATCT
>JAGKQL010004458.1:0-14442 GCA_018398635.1 Cyprinodon brontotheroides
GGGGGAAGCCCTAGGCGCTCCCAGGCCAGCCGAGAGACATAGTCTCTCCAGCGTGTCCTGGGTCGTCCCCTGGGCCTCCTCCCAGTGGGACGTGCCTGGAACACCTCCCGAGGGAGGTGTCCAGGGGGCATCCGAAGAAGATGCCCGAGCCACCTCAACTGACTCCTCTCGATGTGGAGGAGAACCGGCTCTACACTGAGCCTCTCCCGAATGACCGAGCTCCTCACCCTATCTCTAAGGGAGAGCCCAGCCACCCTGCGGAGGAAGCTCATTTCAGCCGCTTGTATCCGGGATCTCGTTCTTTCGGTCATGATCCAGATTTCATGACCAAAGTGAGGGTAGGAACGTAGACCGAACGGTAAATTGAGAGCTTTGCCTTTTCGCAAAGCTCTCTCTTCACCACGACTTTTTAATGTCTCATGTGACAGAAATGAGACGAAATCCTGGGATTAATGTTGACTTTATGATGTGGAGGATATCCAGGTTTCTTTATGTTAACTTCTGTTTTAAAGACCATAAGGCTAAGCCTCCCTTTTATTTTAAAACTTAACACCTTTAAGATTGAAGATATACAAGAGAACAAATTGCTGGGATAAAAATTAACATGGAAAAAATATTGGTTGTCCATCAGTGTCAGATTGATGCTTTTGGACACCGTCACAGTCTGACCATCTCACCTGAGGAATTTTTTCTCAGAGCTTCATTCTCCTCTTGCTCAGTTTGTGGGGTTTTGTTGGTGCTTAAAATGATGACAACTAATTAGGAAAACACAGCAGGAGGCTCAGGTTAGTTTGATTCAAAGTGATGAATATTACATAATAATTGCAATTTATTGCAATTTAAACTCTAAATGAATGTTGATGAAGAAAAATATCTAAAATAAGATGAACCCCACAGAGCCTCAGACACACTAATTTCTCCAGCAAAGATTAGAAAAAAAAATATTTTTGACACTACTGGTATTAAAGAAAAGCCACTTTTCTTAAATAAAACAGTAAAATAAACCAAACAATTCAACAAAAAAATTGTAGAATTAATGTTAAGCTGATTTCCATACTTGAGATGGCTAAAACAGGGTTTATTTATTTCCTTGATTTTATTGGATTAAATCTCCCTTGAATTTTATTCCTCCATTTTTTTCTTGGTGTATTTTCCTAGAGTGTTTCCGCTCATGATTTTAAAAGAATCCACTTCCTGTTTCAAGTCTCTAAATCAATCAGCCTGCAACTATTTTTTTAATTACTTTGCCTTTTCTTAGTTTTTTCTCCTGTTCAGTTTCAAGTCTTTTCAGCAGTTTTTGTCTGAATGAGGCTTCATTGTCCAGATTGTATTTTCAATCCTTCTGTCTGAGATACATCTTATCAAGATTTCCACATAACAACTAAAACTTACTGATTCCAAGGGCGATGACAGTGACCGCACAGAGAAGGACAGGAACCAGTACGACCAGTCTCTTTAAGGTGGAGTTTGACCTCTTGATTAGTTTGTCTTGTTGAATGTCTGTGATCAGAAGATACAGAGATGATGAAGAAAAGCCTAAGTCTCAGTTCAGTGTTTCTACAGTTCATTTGTTGATTTCTTAGCTCTGCAGTTATGTTTTATTTAAAATAAGTTAGCAAACCAAAATTTAGCTGTTAAGTTTTCTCAAGAATTATTGTTAACGTCATTTTTAACGTGTTGGTCTGCTAAAGAACCAGCTTCCTTCTTTTTTTACCATGTTCATTTTACCTTTTAGCTTTGTCAGCCATTGTTACCGAAGTAAAGTTACTTAAACCCAATCAGCCCATTGTTGAATATTGACCAGGATCTGAGAGGATTTTTATAAAGTAAGATGATTTAACTTTGCAAATGAAGGAAGACGGTGAAGCAGAGGAAAATGTTGGCTATTGAGCACTCCTCCTTTTGGATAAACTTTACATGCACAAGTGCACGCTCACAAACAACTATAGGTGCTTGGTTCCAGGTACTTAGAGATTCACTTCCATACAGAAAGCCCATATTTTTATCTTCAGGTAACACAGAGTACATGTCAGAATAAATAATACTACTTATACTTCAGCGACAGTATCAAGGTGTTATTTTTTTGTATCTCTTATACTGTATCTGTTGGTTGTGCTGCTCTTTTTACATCTCTTTGCAGGTGATGAAGCAGACCGAAGACGTCTTATCATTACTCCCTTTTATCTCCTCTTTTATCTCCTGCATGAATTATAATAAAGCTATTTATTGGCTATTATCATGTACTTCGGTCGTGCCAGCCGGGCATCAATCTGGTCTGTACTTGAAAATGATCGTGGGTCAAGCGCATGCCAAACAGGGAAGAGGTCGATTACGCACAACGTGGATAGACGGTGTTAAATGTGGAAGTTATGTCCCCCTGAAGGCAGCTGCGCCTCGGAACTTCCCTACCGGTTCTTTTCCTGGCAGCAAGTTATTTACTACTCTTAACTCAAACTGGGTAAACCCATGTAAAAAAGGAGTATAAAAACTTAACAACGGGATAGAAGTGATCACAGGGAGAAGGACGTGAAGAGGAACATGGCGAAGGCCGAGAACAAGGAAGAATGGCGTAAAGCATTGGAGACCCACGATCGAAACTGAACGGAGTGGAAGATTACATCAACAGAATGGAAGATTATATCTAAGACGAGGTTAGGAGTAATGACGTCTTTTTCCCTATTACTTATTTGTCAGACATTTTCCAGCAACCCTCAGTAGAAATTGAATCCATCCATCAATCCATCCATTATCTGTCACGCTTGTCCCAATTGGGGTCGCTGGTGCCTATCTCCAGCTGTCAACGGGGGAGAGGCAGGGTACAGTACACCCAGGACAGGTTGCCAGTCCATTCCCAGAGAAATTTAATCATAAAATGTTTTTGCTATAAAACTTTAAAAGTTGTTTTAAATAGAAGCAACATGGCGTCTGATCTGAGAACCGGAAATTGTAGCTCCTACCACCTGTTCTTAGCTTCTATCCCTTCGCCTTCTTAAATTCTCACCAGAGTAGAACTATTTCCAGGATAGGAAGGGAGCTTCAGACTGCTGTGCTGAATCCAGATTGCCTTCAGCCTTACATACATCATTATGCGAAGGAAACGCAGATCAATGATGCTAGTCCAATTAAGACTACAGCCTTCCAGAAATAAAGATTAGATTAAATAAAGATTATATACATGTAATAAAAACTACATTAAGTGAATGTATGAAGCTCTCCCTTGTAAGACCCAAAACATCTGACCCCAGGCTCACACAGACTCCGGTCTTACCGTTGGCGGTGCGGTGGGTGTGGCGCCGCAGTGATTCCAAGTCATTAAAAGACGTAAACTCTCTCACCGCTGCCGAAGCGTCCGCTGGCGTGTTACCGAGACACTCCGCGGCAGTAATTCGCCAGAAGAAAAGCTATCCTTGCGGGCGCGTCGGGGCCCACTCCTCGCAAAGCAAGCTCCTCGCAAATATCCTTATTTGGGCGGGTGTTATGGGATGAAGTTGCGTGAACTCGCGAAGTGAACTGCACTTCAATCTGCTACCTGCTGCCTCAGCCGCAGAGCCGCTAATCGCACCGTGGTAAAGATTAGCGGTGATAAAGATTTTTTGCATGGAGTTGCGTCTACCGCTACCTCGAATGTACTGATACCGAGCCTTTTGTGACCCAAAACATGTGAATGTGACAACATTAGCATATATCACTCTGAGTACATGCCATAAAATAATGTCTATCTGTTAAACTCTTTGAGGTAGTCTATTCCTATAGCGTCTTATGGACATTATGGGCAACTGTATAGTACAATAATTGACATCATATGGTTTTTGTCAAGCTGCTGCTCTACTGATTTGAGTAGCTGGGAAAAAAACAAATACAAAGTGAATCCAGTAGAATCCTTTTATTGCCTACCTGGAATGGGTGACAATAATTGAAGAAACTTTTGGCTCTTAAAATGGTATCGGTGCCCTATTTGTTGGTAGTCGCCGATACCGAATACCATCATTTTAGTGCAGTATTGTGGCCTCATCTGATACTGGGGACTGACATTCGCCACCACTGTTAACTACTAAGTTTGGCAGCATACATCCTGCTATAAATAAAAGACGCTTCTGAATTGGCAGCTTAAATAAGAAGCCAGTTTTTGCTCCCTCAAAGAAATAAAGGCTTAAGTGAAGAAAAAGATGAGCCACTACCTACACACGTATATGATTTGGACTGCATTTGATCTGCAGTGGGCTGCTCAGTGTAGCAGTGGGTAGCACTGATGCCTTGCAGCAAGAAGGTTATGGGTTCGATTCCTGGTTTGCCAACATGCAAACTTTCTGCATGGATATCTAAAATAAGTGAATGTATGAAGCTCTCCCTAATAAGACCCAAAACCATGCAAACTTTTTGCATGGAGTTTGCAAGTTCTCCCTGAGCATCTCTGGGTACTCCGGCTTCCTCCCACAGTCCAAATCCATGACTGTTAGGTTAATTGGCTTCTCTAGATTCTCTCTTAGGTGTGAGGTGTGTGCGTGAATGGTTGTATGTCCTGTTTGTCTCTGTGTTGCCCCGCGATGGACTGGCGACCTGTCCAGGGCATACCCCGCCTCTTGCCCATTGACAGCTGGAGATACGCACCTGTCAGATAATGGATGGATGGATGGATATATCTGCAGTTAATAACATAACCCCCACAAACTGGGGTGTAGTAATGAATTTAGACAACAACCTTCAAAGGTACAAAAGACAGCAACAACTCCAGCCTTGTATGACCTCTGACCATTCCAGGATAAAGGGACTAATATCTCAGCAGCACCTCAAAACAATGCATTTCTTTCTCTTTAGTGGAATGAATTAGTGCAGCATCATCTTCACAGGTCTGCCTAAAAAGGTTGATCAGAACCCTGCAATGGCTCCAGAATGCTGCTGCCCACATCCTCACTAAAACTCAAGAAGTGGAAAATAGCCCACTAATGTCCTTCCACTGATCCCCCCACATCACGCTGATTTTTATGATGCCACTGCAAAGTACTTTTCTCTGTGCTTATGTTATGTTCATGTACAACTCTTTAAGTAAACGTCTTGCTGAAATGTAGTATAAAAAATAAACTGTCTTTCTTGTAAGTTACTTCCTCTAAGTCACTTTTCTCGCTCAGTGTATGACTCAGACCCATTCTGTCAAGTCAGGTCTATGTTTATCTCAGAAGCAGAACTCTTTCTCGTCTCTACTCTGATCAGTATCAGCTTTACATTAATGTTGAACTTTAAACAGAGTGGAATATATTTGACATATGTAGATAATATTTAAAAAAAAGTAGATTCTGTAGGTGCATATTTACAAAAAAGTAGAAGGATCCTTTTGGCAGATGTATAAAAGTAATTGTGTGAGTTTTGGCACCATGGTGGTTGAAAATGAAGTGCTTATAGTTTTGTTGTTGTTGAAGTGTAACGTACCTGATCCCTTTTGCAAGATCACCGGTTTAGAATAAATGCACTCAGCTGGTAAAGCAGCCTGATCTGCATAAACACACACAGAGGACAACATCATTTCAAAGCACAGTTTGCTGCAGCTCTTAAAAAAAGTGAAAAGATCTGAAAGAGTTAATCTCACCCTCAGTGTGAGGAGCTCTGAAGTTCACATCAGTGTAAATAACATCAGCTTCAGCCATGCTCCCCTGGTGAGAATGAAACAGGACCAGAGTTTAAAAATGACTCACACCTATATTGAACTTCCTGAAGACACACATTACACTGCAAAGACTATACATTCTGTCTAGTTTCATGTCAAGCAGTATCCCAGTACATTCAGACATTGATGAATTATCACTGTTTATAAAGTGCTGGTGTTTACTGCAGAAAAAAATCTGTGCTAATATTTTCAAGCTCCAACATATTCAAAATACCCTCATTCCCTTCTAAACACAGTCAGTGAGTTGTTACAGCCTGGCTTGGATCGGATCAGACTGTGGTTCTAATGAGGTTCTGTGCAAAGGAAGCCATGCTTGCTTTGATAGTAGCCTTTAACAGTTGCTCTATGTGCTCCATAGATTATATCCACAGATCCTCTGCTTTTAAAATCTTTAAGAGTAAAGCATCAATTAAATTCAATTCAGTTTATTTCTATATAGCCAATTCACAACCCGTCATCTTAAGGCACTTTACAGTTCAACAGATCATCCCGTCCAATTGATTCAAAGTTTTTCTATCTAAGGAAAACCAGTTGATTACATCGACTCATCGACTCAAATACAATCCTCACACTAAGCATGCTTGTAGCGACAGTGGAAGGAAAAACTCCCCTTTTGAACAAGAGGGAACTTCCATCAGGGAACCGAGGCTCAGTGTGGCGGCATCACTGCTAGGCCCACTGGGGACTGCAGGGTTCAAGAAGAGAACATAGAAAAGAAACATGAGCCACAAAAGGCAACTGGCAACCAGCTCCACAGAAGTCCAGGAAAAACAAAGCCAGGAAGACGGAAGCTCCGAGCCAGCTCCTATGTCAGAGGATGAAGAGAGCACATCCAGTTAGTCACAGTCAGAGAAACAGGACTACACACGGAAAACAGGCCAAGCTCCAACATCTAGAAACAAAGGTGCACTATCTACAGCAGCACAGCTGATATTTCTCTCTCCAGGATGGAGTCACAGCCAAACAGGAACAACAAGAGACCAGATGAAGCTACTATGAGAAAAAAGCAGAGAGAGCAGAACGTTAGGAGATTGAACTAACAGATTCTGTACAGTGGAAGAAACTAGAGATAGAATGAGAAGCAGAGTGATGAAATGGGGGCCCCCTATGTCCTCCAGCAGTCTAAGCCTATAGCAGCAGGAACTATAGAGATAGCTCCAGGATAACCTGAGCAACTCTAACTAGAAGCTTTATCAACAAAGAAAGTTTTAAGCCTAGCCTTAAAAGTAGGCACAGTTTGTGTCTGCCTCAACGGACTAAAAACTGGTAGTTGGTTCCACAGGAGAGGAGCCTGATAACTAAAAAAGATCTGTTGCTCCCATTCTACTTTTTAGAAGTTCTAGGAACCACTAGTAAACCTGCAGATTGAGAGCTTAAGTGCCTGTTAGGAACATAAGGAACAATCAGATCTCTGATATCAGATGGAGCTTGGCCATTTAAGGCTTTATATGTGAGAAGGAGGACTTTATGGATTTAACAGGAAGCCAATGAAGAGAAGCCAGGATAGGACAGAATTGGTCCTAGCACTGATCCCTGTCGTACTCCACAGGTAACCTTTGAGAATGAGGAAGATTTGTCATTAATGTGAACAAACCAGTCTAGTGCTGTTCCTTTAATTCCTTCAAAATATTCTTTCTAAAATAATTTTATGATCAAATGCAGCACTAAGATCCAACAGGACGAGCACAGATACAAGTCCATTATCTGAGGCCATGCGAATGAGAATATCATTAGTGATTTTCACCAGAGCTGTTTCAGTGCTAAGTGATGAGCTCTAAAGCCAGACTGAAACTATTCAAAAAGGTTCTATTACAGTGTAAAGGCCTCAAACACTTGTTTGGCAAACTACTTTCTCACAAGAATTTTTAGATAAGAAAGGGAAGATTGGATATAGGTCTATAATTGAACAAGTCATCTGGGTCAAGAGATGATTTCTTAAGACAAGGTTTAACTACAGCTACCTTAAATCAATGGTCCTGCTGGAATATGAAATCACTATGTGGTAATCAATGTTGTTTTTCTTAATCTTCTCAATGTCTTAGAGTCATGGAACAACAAGCATGCAGCTTACAACAGTGAAATGATATTGAAGTTGGATTTATATAAACCTTACCATTATAAAGTGCAGCTATGATCAGAATGTAAACAATGTAGGAGAAATGTGCTACAAAGCACATTAATGAGATGGCAGTACCATCTTACACAAATAGCTGAGATGTTAAGCTTTGCCTAATTAGATAGCCATAGAGAAAGTTACACAGAATGTTATAAGAACCTAAAAAGCAAGCAGTTCTAAAAAAAGAAACTACTGAGTCTGTGAATGAAATCTTCCTGCATCCTGAAAGTGAATCATATTGGTTCTTTTCTACCCACGAGTGTTGCTGAAAGGAGAAAAATTAGCTATTTTACTACACAGGACAAGGAGCAGAGAAAACTCCCAGGAAATTTCTCACTACAGAAAAACTGAAGTGCAGACCTGGAAAGTCCTTATAGGTGTCCCCCCCCCCCACTGCATCATCTGTGTGTAACCATTGTAAGACATTACACCACTGATTTGCATCTCAAATGCTTTAAGAACAACTTGCTAGAACTTCCACTCAGGGCAGCCATAAAAGACTTACAGCAGCCCCTTTAGCCCTAAAAATAACAACAAGCAAAACCAAACACCAAACAGGACTACAATTTATGAATCTACAGCTAAAATTAAAACGAGAGAGCTATAACATCTTCTGGATAGAGAAAAATAAGGTGTGCCATTACCTGTTTGGGTCCAGAATACAATGACTCAGATCTCAAACCTTATCCTTCTGAAAACTTTCACTGTCTGACAGTAAAAGGGAACTCTCTTGACTTCCTGTACTTTATAGATTCTCTGTAGCTCTTCCTTATTACTGTTTCCTCTTACTCTTCTGGCTTATTTTTGTCATTTGTTGCTCATCTGATAACAGGGGCTTTTCTGATACATTTATTGTTGTAAAAATGACAGTAAATATTATCCTGCATTGATTTAATTCAGCAGTTAATGCATCCTTTATGCTGGTTCTCAGTCATCCAGGTCATAGTCATTCCTGAGTTTGAGGTTTTATGCAGTATATCCCAACAAAGCCTTGTTTTGTTTTGAAAACTTGCAAATAAGAACAGACGAAGGGGTCCACCCATTTGCAATGTGGGTTGCTTGGCTTCTTTTGTTAGACTGCAATACCCCATGCCCATCTAAAGGTTTGGTTACACACCACGCAGCAGTGTGTCGCAGTGAGCTTGATGGAGACGTTTTTGATTTATGCTCAAGAGAATCAGGAACTACCTGTGGGCCTAGATATGGCTGAGGTGGTGAGGAAGTGGGAGAAAGTTTGTCTGACAACGGAGGGACATGAGGTGGAAAAAGGTGCCCAGGGTTTTCACGCACCTCGCTCTTCTAGCTGGTCAAATTTCAGTTGAAGTTTGAGTTGTTCTCCACAATTGCAGTCATACAAAAAAATCAATCTGGCCTCCTGTCTTCTGCATTTTCTGCGGTGACCTACAATTTGGAAGAGGTGCAGCAGAGTGTCTGCAGAGGGGGCGGGGACTTCTTTTTGTTCAATAAATTATAAATTAGCCTTAAGTCTGAAAGGTCGGTGGTTAAAGGGGATTGTTGGCCTCGCTGAATAGACGAGGTCCTCCACTCTCCTCTACAGGGGTGGGGCTGCAATGATGTGGATGATGTGGATGATGTGGATTTGTGGAACTACAAACATTTTGGTATTTGCATTATGTTTGTGTATGTACAGAAATTGAGTTTCCGAGATTTCCTACAATTGTGTTTACTACTCCCTTCAGAGGACAGCACAAACAGGTTCTAACGAGAGTAGAAAAAGAAGTGGGAGGCCGCAATTTATGGTCTGTCAATCAGGGAGCAAGGGAAGATAAGTACATTAGAAGCGTCTCTAGATTTGAGAAACAATGACGCCTCACAGGTCCCCAAGCGTTGGCATGCTTTATTAAATCTGTACCCGCAAATCACTCCTGTTTGTGCTTTCCTCTGAAGGGAGTAGTACACTTTTCGTTGTAGAAATCTTCAAGCCCTTTCCCTCTTAGCAAGAGCTTCTCACATGGAATAGCTCACTCCATTCCTGGCGTCCATATAGAACAATAGACTGTTTGGCTCTGAGTTTCAGATGAAAGTTAAGTGGCTTATCTTTTTCTGGCCATTTTGAGCGTTTAATTGACCTCATAAATGTGATGCTCCAGAAACTCAATCTGCTCAAAGGAAGGTCAGTTTTTTAGCTTCTGTAACAAAGCTAAACTGTTTTCAGATGTGTGACCATGATTTGCACAAGGGGTTTCTAATCATCAATTAGCCCTCTGAGCCAATGAGCAAACACACCATTAGAACACTGGAGTGATAGTTGCTGGAAATGGGCCTCTATACACCTATGTAGATATTGCACCAAAAACCAGATATTTGCAGCTAGAATAGTCATTTACCACATTAGCAATATATAGAGTGTATTTCTTTTTAAAGTTAAAGACTAGTTTAAAGTTATCTTCATTGATAAGTACAGTGCTTTTCCTTCAAAAATAAGGACATTTCAATGTGATCCCAAACTTTTGAACGGTAGTGTATGTGTGATAAACCATTGCAGATCTAATCTACCTACAGTTATAAATTAAATTAACCTGAACCCTAAACAACAATGTTTAACAGCCGGCGTGAAGAGACACAGACCTGACCCACAAGGACCGGATATAGACATGGCTGAAATTATTGCCAGCTGTGATTGGGCTTCACTCTATCAAAAAAATAAGTGAAATGAATACGGTAATAAAGAGGTTCTTCTGGACTCATTTTATCTTAAGGTTTGGGTTTATTATGTTTTATGCAAAATAAACAAAACAAACAAACAGTGTGACTGAAGAAGCTGAGAACCAGAATAAATGACAAGGAGCTTAGAAACTCAAAGGTATTGTGTCGAAAAAACATTAATATTTAATTGTGGAACCAGCTGCTGATGCAGGTCCCTTGAACAAGTTTTATCACGTATCTATCCTGATATAACCAGCAGCTCTGGAGCTTCTGGATCCTGGACTTAGTGTGTTTTATAGGAAAACCTGAACTTCACTTAAAAACACATGAACTCTGTCCAGCTTTTGCTGTTTTCTCACAGATACTTTTCTGGGTCTGAGTACAAGATATATCAAACCAGGTCCTCAGATCAGCAACCTTCTTTTGCAACCCCATCCTCACACAGTCAGCATCTTTAATGTGTCCATAGCTTAGGTCGTCTGGTTGTTCACTCCCCCAAAAAGTCAAACTAAGTCATGAATAACAGAAAAAACAGAGATAAGTAGGCTTAACAGTCCCCAATAAAATACATACTTTCAACTGCAACAAACCTTTCGTTCAGACGTGATCCATCCACCCAAAACCATCTGCCTTCTATCTCTGAGTCCGTCAGTCCGATCCAGAACATATCCTCATCTCTCTTCATCAAGTCTCTCAATCTGATGTTCAGGAACATCTGAATAGAAGAAGATTATGATGATAACTTTGTTAGACTTTTCTGAACTGAGTTAGAGCATGAAGCTGCAGCAGTGTTTCATACCTGCTCCTCTTGGCTGTCTATCTTCACCAGGTCTCCACCCAGATCTCTGCAGGTATCTCTGCTCTCATTCCAGTTGGATGTATTGTTCGAGAAATAATAACAGTTTCCTCCATGTAGCTCCCAGCCTGCTTCAAATTTCCAAAATTTCTCGCCTATAAAAACATCAGAAAAAAACCTCACTGAGTCAAGAGGAAGAAATAGATGTTTGTGAGATTTGGAGGCAGCAGGAGGCGACACAGGAATTTAGATTCCTGTGTCTGTCAGCCCATCAGTGTCTCTATAGCATCATTACAGGAAAGAAATGGGTCAAAGATCTAATTATACACTCACCGGCCACTTTATTAGGTACACCTGTCCAACTGCTCGTTAACACTTAATTTCTAAGCAGCCAATCACATGGCGGCAACTCAGTGCATTTAGGCATGTAGACATGGTCAAGACAATCTCCTGCAGTTCAAAGCGAGCATCAGTATGGGGAAGAAAGGTGATTTGGTGACTTTGAACGTGGCATGATTGTTGGTGCCAGAAGGGCTGGTCTGAGTATTTCAGAAACTGCTGATCTACTGGGATTTTCACGCACAACCATCTCTAGGGTTTACAGAGAATGGTCCGAAAAAGAAAAAAGCATCCAGTGGCGGCAGTTCTGTGGGCGGAAATGCCTTGTTGATGCCAGAGGTCAGAGGAGAATGGCCAGACTGGTTGGAGCTGATAGAAGGGCAACAGTGACTCAAATAACCACCCGTTACAACCAAGGTGGGCAGAAGAGCATCTCTGAACGCACAGTACGCGTGAACTTTGAGGCAGATGGGCTACAGCAGCAGAAGACCACACCGGGTGCCACTCCTTTCTAGAAGCTAAGAACAGGAAACTGAGGCTACAATTTGCACAAGCTCATCGAAATTGGACAATAGAAGATTGGAAAAACGTTGCCTGGTCTGATGAGTCTCGATTTCTGCTGCGACATTCGGATGGTAGGGTCAGAATTTGGCGTCTACAACATGAAAGCATGGATCCATCCTGCCTTGTATCAACGGGTTCAGGCTGGTGGTGGTGGTGTCATGGTGTGGGGAATATTTTCTTGGCACTCTTTGGGCCCCTTGGTACCAATTGAGCATCGTTGCAACGCCACAGCCTGCCTGAGTATTGTTGCTGACCATGTCCATCCCCTTTATGACCACAATGTACCCAACTTCTGATGGCTACTTTCAGCAGGATAATGTAGCCATGTCATAAAGCTGGAATCATCTCAGACTGGTTTCTTGAACATGACAATGAGTTCACTGGTACTCAAATGGCCTCCACAGTCACCAGATCTCAATCCAATAGAGCATCTTTGGGATGTGGTGGAACGGGAGATTCGCATCATGGATGTGCAGCCGACAAATCTGCAGCAACTGTGTGATGCCATCATGTCAATATGGACCAAACTCCTGAGGAATGCTTCCAGCAACCTTGTTGAATCTATGCCACCAAGAATTGAGGCAGTTCTGAAGGCAAAAGGGGGTCCAACCCGTTACTAGCATGGGGTACCTAATAAAGTGGCCGGTGAGTGTATACTTATACAAAAAATGAAAAATATAATAACGTGATCAATCCTTCAATCTCTGACCGACTCACCTGATAATTTTTCCCACAGAGCTTCATTCTCTTCTTGCAGGGTTTGGACTTTTTCACTGGTCCACCAAGCCACATCAACTGATACAAAAAAAAAGTTATGTTTTCACAAAAACCGAAACCTGATGTTACACTTTAAAAATATAAACGTTACATTTCAGAAACACAAATTAAAGATTCACCCAATCGAAAAAAGGGAAAAATAGGGGGAAAAAAATACGAAAATCATTTAAAAACTGACCCAGTCTGTAGATGATGATGAGAGCAGCAGCCAGCAGAGAGCCCAGAACCAGCAGGACGACTCTCTCTGCTGGCAGCTTGGAGGTTCTGGTTGGGTTTTCATGTTGGGAGGCAGCAGCTTCAGCTGAGGAGCATTTAGAGAAGAACCAGATCAGAACCTGGAGACAGACTCACAGCAAACAACCAACATCTGAAACTGACATCAACACTAAAGCCTATTTTTATCATAGATCATCATCTCTTTTTCTGCTGATGCTTTACTTAAGCCTGTTTGTAGCAGATGCTTTATATGGTAAAGTCTCAAATGATTTGTCTTATTTTTAGACATTTTTCCTTTTGAATACAGGAAATGACTTTATAGTTGTCGATGATGCTGTGCTTCCATAGTGGCATTTACCTTCCTCCAACCTATGCCCTAGTCACATTCTCTCCTGTTGCTAAATGTTGCTTTAAGACTCATAAGGATTTAGTAAAAACTCAAAAGGTTTTATTAAAAAGGCCTTTTATAGATCAGAACCTTTTTTATGCAGCTAACTTTAAAAACTGTAACTAACATCCACCAACAAACATAGTGTATGTTTGACTGCGTTTCACTTCCTGTGTTCTGCACTAATTCTAAACACTTGATAATGACGTCACTACCTATTATTTATTCTTTATACTTTACTCCACTGAAAAAAAAGAACAGCCAAATCTCTTCTCGGTTCAGATTTTAAAATCGTACATTCAGCCTTGTTCTTGTTTATATGACGATGATCATTCAGCTGTCTGCATCTTCTCCTTATTCACCTCCACGTTCATCTCCTTACCTCCTTCACAGCTCTGAGGACGCCTCATCATGGAGACGCTTCACACAGGACGACTATCTGACAGAGAAATAGTTTATTTTAAATAATTTTCTTTAAGTTGTTGACCAGAGAACCCAGAATAATAAACCTAAAATATATAAAATTATAAGAAATCATCAATCATCCTCCAGCCTCACTTTAAAGCCTCATAAATGTGTGCTATTTTATTTTAAAATTATAAATGTCCAAATTTATAAAAGAAAAGATTTTAAAATCAGTGCAAAAAGAGATAGGAGAAATTTTAATAGCTTAACGGTTTAACTGTGAAGTCCAGATCATTGTAGCATCTCCTCTGATGTTCTTTAAGTATAAATTAGAAAGAATTAGAAATAAAAATCATCTGGACTCACCACTAACTGGTCCTCTTCCCCCTGCAGACTTCTTAGACTTCTTAGACTGAACATGTGTGCCACTCTTTCTTGATTGACAACTTCAGATTAAAAAAAGAACTTCCTGTTTTTAAGCCAATGAAGAGGTGTTATTAACAGTCAACTTCCCT
>JAGKQL010004459.1:0-14406 GCA_018398635.1 Cyprinodon brontotheroides
TGGGGTTCAAGGAGACAGAAGCAGAGACACAAAAAGCAGCTGTAAAAAATGCACTGCAAAAAATGGAAATCTAAATAAGTCATTTTTGCTCAAATTAAGTGCATTTTTTCTTGAATTCAGGAGGTAAGTGAGACACATTGCCAACGGAACAAGACAATTTATACTTAAAATAAGAAAAAAACAATTGCTTTGTCTTATTTCAAGTGTATATTATCTAATTATCTTATTTTAGGAGTAAAAATACTCATTTCATTGGCAGATCATCTTATTCGCCTGCTGAAATTAAGGGTAAATTCACTTAATTTAAGACATTTTTTCCTTATTTCTAGATGTTTTTTGCAGTGTGCGTGTCAGGGACGACAGGGAGCCATTTCTTCTCTGCAAAAACGATCTGGAAATAAGTAAAAATTTCTTGAATTAACTGTATTCACCCTTAATTTGAGAAGTTAAAGAGATAGTTTGCCAATGGAATGTGTAATTTTACTCTTAAAATAAGATAATTAATTATATAACTCTTGAGACGATGCAATTGTGGTTTCATATTTGAAGTGTTAATAGATCTTGTTCGGTAACAAAAACTCTCTTTGCTCTCAATTCAGAAAACAAATGCACTTATTTTAGAAAAATTGACTTGGATGTCAATTTTTGCAGTGCAGCTTTATAGTCAAACTCTGCTGTGAACTTCGCTTCCTGTTGGGCTCCTCGGTCTTATCGACTTTTTCTAACGTTTGTTTCTAATGTTCTTCTAACTAACCTTCCTATTTCATAGGATTAATACTCAGGAAAGAAAGATTGATTCCATAGAAACGGCCTAGTCAAAGTTTGAAGCCAAAGTTGGCTGGAATGGAAGCTGTTTACAAGCAACTGTAAGCAAAGCTCAGTCAACAATGTTAGGAAATGTGTAAAAAAGACCTGCCTGTAAAACCACAGAGGGTAGTTTTTGTTTTCTTTTTTACAAGCTGCTTCCACATTTTATTTTTAGTTTTTTCTCAATTCAGATTTATCTGAGACGGCCTTATTTTAATTTTAAGACCTTGTAATAACCCGATTATTTTAACTATTTCCTGATACCTAAAACCCCGGGGCTGTGAGACGGGAAACAAACCAACAATCAGCAAACTGAAACCAGATGGGGAAAGACGGGGAGGGTTGTGTATGTGTGGAGAAGAGGGGGGTGGGGGACAACTTAAAAACTAATGGTTTACATGGTCCACTACTTCAACACCAGGGAAAGTTGGCAGATTATGATCATGAACATCCCAGATTGACTCCCTGAGATGAATCCCGTCTTGCTGCGATGTGATGAATAAGGACGTGTAATATCATCTATATTCCTGTGTGTTCCCAGGCCCGGGTGGCGAGTAACGCCCAGAGGAGCGTGATCAGACTATGGGAAAGAACAACAAATGTGCTGCTGTCAGCGCTATCGGCCAACAGGAGAGGAGTGCCTTCACTGGCCTCCGTGTGGAGCCAGTTTGCACTCAGGAACCAAAGTGACTCAGTTGTGGTTTGACATTGTTTGTGAGTGCATAAAGAGGGAGAGGGAGGTTTGTGTGCACACGGCATGCTTACATTCCTGTATACATCTGTTGAAGTTTGTATTTTCAACCATTTTTAGGTGATTCTGTGATTTATCTCCAGGTCTGGCATGCTTTCTTTAGGTCAAGCTGAGGTTAACCGGTGTCCTGGATATATATGCCTCTCATCCGTCACTGCGGGAAATGTTTTATGACAGCCGGTGCAGACTTCACACCACTACGCCCCATATGTAAAGTCTAAGAGGAGCATGCAGGGTGCTGTCAAAACCCGAATGTACCCAGACGGCACATTGCTGGGCTCCTGAATGGGGAAATGGTTTTATGATTTCTGTAATAAAGCTCGAAGGCAGCCAACAAAAATATCTTCTGATTATTGTGTCGACTGTGGGTGCTAAAGTCCTCTGTCACCACCCTGGAGGGGTCTGTAGTTCTGCTTGAGGTCTTAAAAGGGGCATCTTATCAGTTTCTGTAGACGTCCACAAACGGGACCCTGCAGCGTTTTCATTGGAATTACTAACTTCTGGAGAAATAGTCTCAGTAGAAATGGATCCATGGATGATGCAGGGAAAGTAGGCGATTGTTTCTGGGAAGAACCACATTCGTTTGCTTCAAGCGGCTTTTTTGGCTGCAGATAAATCCCTTTAAACCCTGCAGAGGTAACATTGCTGCTCTGCAAAAAAAAGTTAAGGAAATAGTTTTAATTGGCCTTCATTACACTTTACAAGGTTTGCTGACAGAAATGCATCAAAGTGCTTTAACAAATGGCTCCCCAAAGGTAAGACTGAGCCAATAGTGTTTGATGATTATTTTACTGTCTTGTTGCTGTTTGAGAGTGTGTTTCAGGAGGGGGAGGGGCAGGCGTTGACGAGTGAAGGTGAGATAGCCATGCAATGCAGGACTGAGGGGGTGATTACCTGAAGTCAGTAGTCGGGTGACTTTGGGGGATTTAATGTCAACATTTTGCCGTTTCTGGACTTTTTGGTTCTGTTTACGTTTTCTTTTTGAGTTTTAAGTTACACTTTGATTTATGTCATTCTGTGTTTTCAGGGTTCCATTTCCATTTTGTGTCATTCTCTGGTTGTATTTGTGTTCAATTGAATTCTATTCAGTTTATTTCTATAGCTCCAATTCACATCATATCATCTCAAGTCACTTTCCAGTTCACCAGATCATCCAATCAGATTGATTCAAAGTTTTCTATCTAGGGAAAACCAGCTGATTGCATCGACTCATTGACTCATCAGCACAATCCCTCACACACTAAGCATGCTTGTAGCGACAGTGGAAGGGAAAAACTCCCTTTGAACAGGAAGAAACCTCCAGCAGAGACAGGCTCAGTGTGGCGGCCATCTGCTGAGCTGAGGCCCACTGGGATTCAAGGAGACAGAAGCAGACTTATAGAAAGAAGCATAGATACAAAAGGCAACTGTCAACCAGCTCCACAGAGGCGGCCCATCTCCACGACAGACACACAACCAGGCAGGCGAGCTCGAGGAGCCAGCTCCCATGTCAGAGGATGAGAGAGAGCACATCCAGTTAGTTACAGTCAGAGAAACGGGACTACACACACTGGAAAGAAAACGGGCCAGCTCCAACATCTAGAAACAAAGGTGTTGATATGGCAGCAGCTTTGGCTGATATTTCTCTCCAGGATGAGTCA
Source organism: Cyprinodon brontotheroides (assembly GCA_018398635.1). Taxonomy (NCBI): domain Eukaryota; kingdom Metazoa; phylum Chordata; class Actinopteri; order Cyprinodontiformes; family Cyprinodontidae; genus Cyprinodon; species Cyprinodon brontotheroides. The sequence goes on from JAGKQL010004459.1 coordinate 3,199, forward strand.
CAGCCAAACAGGAACAGACCAGATGAAGCTACTATGAGAAAGCAGAGAGAGCAGGGAACGTTAGAGATTGAACTAACAGATTCTACAGTGGTAGAGAATAGAGATAGAATGAAACAGAATGATGAAAAAAAGAGAGTCCCTATGCTGTCCAGCAGTCTAAGCCTATAGCAGCAGAACTATAGAGATAGAATGAAGCAGAATGATGAAATGGGGGTCCCCTATGTCCCTATATTGTTTTCTATTTCTTGTTTACTCTCTGTTACCCACTTGTGCCAGTCTCCTTTCTTTGTTACTCCCTTGTAGCTCCCTTCTGTCCACACCTGCTCCCAATCAGTTGATTACTCCATTTTTTGTTCTGTGTAGCAAATATACTCCTATGCAGTTACAGTTTGCTGGATTCTCCTCAGACTTTCAGTCTATTCCTCCCCAGTGTCTCCTATTTTTGGTTCCTGAGCTTAGCTAAAAATTGGCTATGATTGCTCCAAGTTGAGATGTACAGCCCACTAATGTCTGTGGAAATGTCACCTTGCATGTTGCAGAAAATAGAAACACATTTGTTGCTTTCTTCACACTTTTTATGATTTCATTGAATATTTGGCATAATTGGAAAATTGAATTTATTCTCACTAGTTTCACATCTTTCTATCACAATCCCTAAAGCTTTGATAAAGTTCAGATTATTCCTACTTTATACTGTCACCGCTCCACCACGGTATGAAGCCCAGAGGAGCTTTAAGGAACATTCTCTGATTCCACAATAAAGGTCAAGATAAACACAAACATCATAGCAAAAGAATTCCTTCTATGGATTTTACAGCTAAAACTGTAATACCGTTTATTTTTAGATGTGCTTTACAGTCTGTGAGATGTGCAGAGAAACTATGTTTGCACTAAAAAAACGATTTAGAAATAAGTAAAAAATGACTTTAATTAAGTGTAACCCTAACCCAATTCTAGTAGGTAAATAAGATGACAACCAATGGAATGACTTATTTTTACTCTTAAAATAAGAAAAGAAAATAGATAATATGCACTTATATAAACTTAAAATTAGCTGTCCGTATCAGAAACTGACACGCCATCCATGCCCTGACCTTCATGCATCTTGCCTCTTTACCCCAGGATTACACATAGCTCTCCTTTATCAGTCCGGCTCCAAGATTTGCGCATATCCTGTGTATTTTTAAACACACGAATGTTGTCCTGATTAAATGGCCTTCTACTCTGTCTAATCTGGCTAATAGAATACCAATGCACATGATCTATAAAGAATATATCTAACAACACAAAACAGAAAAAGAAAGGATGTCGAACTTCTCATTGCTGTTCTGGATGCTAATAGCATTTCTGAGGAGCTTCAGCAGCAGTGCCGTGGTCTCAGATATCAAATTTTCTTCACACCTTCTATTCTACATTGCATGTCCATCAAAAATTGCCTCTAGCACTCTGCTCCCTCCTGCTTTCCACACATCCTCCCTTGTCATATGAATCGCATGTCTCTTTGAAAAGAGAGGTGTTTTTCCCCCTTGCTTTGGTACTTCTTCTCCACCTACAGCTCATTCTTCTTCTTCTTCTTCTTCGTCCCGTTGCCTTTTAGCCTCTTCCCTACGTCCCCTTGGTCCTGTCACATTATCTTCATCTTTGTGAAACATCACAGTCCTCTTTTTCCTTCGCTTTGATTTAGTTTTACAAAATTCATATGTATTATTTGAAACGAATATGTGGGAAAGGGAAACTTCCCACGTTAAGGTCTTAGATTTCCTTGTGGTTTGTGTTTAGCACATGTTAGACATGCCCTACATGTCATATGTTGTATAATGTTGGGTAACCTGTCCTACCATCCCTCCTGTTGAGACATGTGTAACACCACGGCTCCTTATAGCTGCTGCTTTGAATACGGAGGAGCCGTTGTTCCCACAGGGTCTAACCCTACGGGTTTGAGCTTATCACCATGAGGCTGTAACTTGGATTTTTATCAGGCTGTTTCCATAGTTGGAACAGATGCATGCAACCTTTTTCCTGTTGTAGGTCTTCTGTTTCTATTGCCCTTGGCATCCATTCTTGGGATATTTGACCATTTGCTGATTTTACAAAAAAGGGGCATTTTAGATGCTTTTAGCGTTGACATTATCTTTAATACAAGTTTTACAGGCTCCTGGATCGCATGCAAGTGTTACTGCCTGTCCATTAATTGTAAGTACTATTTATGTTTTTTTCTTGTAATGCATTCAATAGCTTCCATGCTCCACTGTTTTTAAAGGGCCTGGATTCGCTCTAGCCGCCCCCGTCTCCTCGATGCCTTCGAACAAAAATATTTCTTCTGGGTAACATATAGAATCTGCCCAGAATATTTATGCCCCACTCCTGACACACCACCTCTCTTTTTAGCGTATTTTTCGGCATTGCTGTGGTTACCTTACCAGTTTGAGTATTTATTTATTTATTTTTAATTTATTTATATGTTCTTAACCCACGCTGAGATATGTGGCTGGAACCTCCCGTTAATATATTTTTTCGTTGCTGTTGGCACTGGAAAAACGATCTAGAAATGAATAGAAATTTCTTAACTTAAGTGTATTTAACCGTAATTTGACTAGGTAAATGAGATAGTTTGCCAATGGAATTAGTATTTTTAGTCTTAAAATAAGATAATTAGATAATATGCACTTGAAATTAGACAATGCAGGTGTGTTTTCTTATTTTAAGTGTAAATTGTCCTGTTCCATTGGCCAAAATGTCTCTTTTACCTCCATAATCCAAGAACAAATGCTCTTATTTTAAGAAAAAATGATTTATTTAGATTTCAATTTTTCCGAGTTGGTATGGTGTTTCATCTCCATCAGCGTAGGTTATTTGACTTGCAATCCAAGTCTATATATAATTTATTTCTTCATCCAATGATCTAAGTATTTTAGATTTTTAGGGTCATTTGTTTGTACGAACTTCCAGTTTTTATTCTTTAGTTCGTCTCTTGGTTTTGCTTTACTAGACCAACTTCCCAATTTGCGTGTTTTGGACCAGTGTGGTTGTAGCAACTAGGGTATTCTAAAACACTGGTTTATTTCAACAGGACAATATTTAAGATACCGTTGTGGTAATTTGCACTTCAACCTGTTCAGGTGGAAAATTCTTGCCTTCATGCATCCATAAGGGTCGTATTGTTTGCTTTTCCTGTTGCTTTTATATGAAATACTAGTACCTAGTGGTACTAATGCTTCAACACACTCACTTCCCTTTTAATTCCCTTTTTTTTTCCTTATACATTCCTATTTTATTAGAGACAATTCCGGGGGTCTGTTCCCCTATTAGGACTATTTTATCTTGCCTGAACAGGGTCTAGAATCCTTCAGGTCTTTTCCCTTAAACCTAGTCAAGGAATTTACAGGACTCCGCCGTCCTATTTACAGAATTTACAGGACTCTGCAGTCCTCCTGTGTGCCTTTCTCCCAGGGAACCCAGGGAACGGGGATGAATCCAGTCCCGTCAAAGGTTCTGAAGGACTTAACGGTCCTCCTGTGGCCACAGTCTTTCTGGATTTCACCCACCTCCTGTGGAATCAGTCAGATGTGTTGGCATCCCGGCTCAGGATCAATTTAATGTCATGTCTAACACCTAAAACACTGTAAAACAAGGAAAGAAAGGCACAGAGTCAGAATTTTTTTACTCGAGGAGAGTAGAAAGAGACCGTGCAGTTACAATCTCCACCCCAATCTGCCGGTCTTCCAGCTTTCTCCTCGCTGTTTATTAAAGTCAGGGGGTCCCTAGTTACACAACCCTGAGGTTGCACTAAAGGGAAACAAGATAGACAATTCAATTTGCAGCCTCAGTGAACAGATCAATTTGAATTTAAATGTCTTGTGGTCAAATGGTCTGAGAACGGCTGGTTTTCGTTAAGCTTGAGCAATACTTCCTGAGAGTTGGACCTATACTGCTTGTGCAACACCTCTCTGGAACAGTAATATGTCATTCACACATTATATATCATAAGAACAAACATTAAGTATCTTATACATAATTATTCAAACAGTAACTGAAAACTCAAAAAGAAAAATTACACGTATGAAAACAGTCTGTGCAAGAAGGCCACAGAAACAAATAAAGCCTGAATCATGATGTTGGTCACTACCTTCTTCATGGCAAAGACTTTGCCTTTTTTTCACCAAGGTGTACGTATGTGTTTAAGATTACTGCATCCGGATCTTTCATTTAAATTTAATGGATGTTCACTTATCACTCCACAGCAGAAGGGGAACATTTTAGATCAATCTTTTCGAGCTCCAAATTAATCCCACTTTCATCTTCTACGCAGATATCCTTTAAAGAGGCCACATTCTGAAACGGCTCAGAGTTTATGAGAAAGTTAAAACAGAACTTTGGTTTGATTAGAGCTGATGTATTAACCAGACTGCTGGGATGTTATATCATTCAGCGTTTTTCCCCTCATGTTTTTACAGCCTGCTGAGTTACAGCTAACTCCCTATTGGGGGCTATTATGTTTACAAGTGTCAAAGCATTTTAGCTTTATTGAGGACGATAAAGTGGAGGCACCTCAAATCTTTAGTGACAGTTTGAACCGATTTTGTTTATTATTTAACTGTGATGTTGGATCCGTTCCTGTAGTCGACTGACAGAAACTTTAAATGGAGGTTTGAGCTGTAAATCAAACCCTTTAGGACATACGGTGAAAGCAATCCTCAGGGAAAGTTCCTGTTCCACATCTCATCAGGAACACTTGTAATCTTCATTCAACGGAGTTTATTTCTGCAGCATCAATTCACATTCCATCATCTCAAGGCGCTTTTAATACTACGAAAGAGCCTTACATTCACCAAAGAAAAAAAAAAAATCTGACAGCATAATAGGGAGATAAAGATCTCGTAATCTATAGAAATACAGATCTTAAATATTAAGAGATCCTGATCTCAGTATTATGAGATCTTATCTCATAATTACAACATACTGATCTCTTAATTATGAGATAAGCTGTCAGTTTTTTTTTCTTTAGTGCATGCGATGCGCTTCCATACTTTACAGAGACAAAGTTCTTTATATATATAAAAACTGTTGGCTGCATGCACTGCAAAACAATCTAGAAATATAGTAAAATTTCTAAATTAAGTGTATTCCACCTCTTAATTTGAGTAGGTAATGAGATATAGTTTGCCAATGGAATGAGTAATTTTACTCTTAAAAATAAGATAATTAGGATATGCACCTGAAATAAGACAATGCAATGGAGTTTTTCGTATTTTAAGCGTAAATTGTCTTGTTCCATTGGCAAAAACGGGTCTCTTTTTATCTCCTCAATCCAAGAACAAAATGGACTGGCCTGGCTTAAGGAAAAACCGGACTTATCTAGATTTAATTTTTTTCCAGTGTGGAGTCCTTCACCCTGCAGGATAGTCTCCTGCTACAGTTGCTTGTATTGTGCAGTTGACTCTACAGCAATCCCTGACTCCAAACTTTAGGTTGTCCCTGTACCATTTTATACTTGTACTGTATATAATACACAGAAATGGTCATTTCAACCAATAAAAAACATGGCCATACACACATCTAATCAGTCATTCCATCTTTACGTGTTGTTTTCAGTAACTTTTCATAAATTTTTTTATCAGTGGTGTCAAAAGTTCACACATTTGATACTTAAAGGCAATACACTATGCAACATTTTTCAGTTAATTAATGTGTTCCATAAACTTTAAGTGGATGATTAAATGATCCATTTCAGGTTGAACAAAGGCATTCTCGGGCCGCCTCTGGTGGTCTGTGGGGGAAATACCGCGACTTGCAACTGCAGGAGCACCGACCCGCACTCACAGGCTCCAGAAGTCTCGTGAGAGTCAGTCTTGCTTTACCGCGCGAGAACTGCTACACCCCCCAGTTAAAAGCATTGCTCGCTGTTAGCACAGTGGCGATCTTTGTGCAGTTATGCTACGCTCACATCGACGCAGCAAAAGCAGCAAAATCGCGTCTGCTGCTTCATTTTTGCTGCTTGTACCAGTTAGTTCTGACGCGCGGCTGAAGCAGCTTTGCTGCTCTGGCTGCGCGGTGCAAAAGTGTGTCTGACGCGCGTTGGGCGGAGCTTCACTATCCTTTCTCTGCCTTGCAGCTATATTTGCTGTGATCAGTGGGAATAAAGTAGTTTTAATATGTTTTTAAGTGAGAAAGTCCACCTGAAAACTTAATAATTGCAGTCAGTTCATCCAGATTACCAGCAGTGCTTGGAACGGCGAGAATCCCTTTCATCGGCAGCCTCTGGCGGTAAGCCTCCTCGAGGGTTCACGGCAGCTGGTAGGTGTTTTCCATCAAAATAATCCAAACTGCAGGCAGCAGGATAATATGAACATATTCTGCGGCAGATTTCTGCATTTTTAAGTCAATTTGAAGTCAATAAACTGTTTAAGAGGAGTGATCATAGCGCTCTGATCATCAGCGCTGTGTCTCTCTCCCTGCCAGCTCCCAGATCAGCTTCTCTGATTGGTTGACGCGGCGCGTCGAGCAGCAAAAATTCAATTTTTCCATCTCGAACAGCAGCGCGTTTGCGGTGCGTCACGCGCGTCAGATGCTTAAACGCTCCCGACGCGCTGCTTCAGCTGCTCAGACGTGCTGCGCCTGCTGCTCAAAACGCGCCGCGGGACCTTTTGCTGCGCCTTGACGTGCGTCAACCATTGGCTTTGCATGTAAACTCGCTGCTTCTGTCGCGCCTGCTGCATCCGGTGTGAACGCAGCATTAGTCATTCGTTGCGTTGGCCTGTCTGCTAAGCTCAAGCAACGCCTGGCGGCGGAAACCAGGAGAACAGCTGTGCATATTTACGACAGTGCACTTTTACTTTCGCCCTCTGGGGGGAGCCTCGCTGGAAAATCAACACCGGTTTGTTACTTAAGTAGAAGTATAGATACTGCAGTTTAAAAACACTCTGGTAAAAGTTGAAGTATCAACTTGACCTCTTTACTCAAGTAAAAGTGAAAAAGTATGTGCTCCAACAACTACTTGGTATAAAGAGTAAGAAAGTAACCTTAAAAACAGCCAGATGCCACTATATGAACTGAAAGCTAAATTTTTTACGACTATTTCTAAAAATTCTGTGAGATAGGGCGAGGATGAGGGGAGGTCTTGTTGGTCTCCGTCTCGCCTGATACGCTCTAGCCTGTGTCCGACCTTTCAGACATTTCAACATCTTTTTTCTGAATCCCACATTGTAGCATGGCATAGACAATTCACGTTAGCAGTTTGAAGAACACCTGCTTGCTTCTGATGATTTCCTTAGCTAGCTAACCAATGAGTGTTTTAGCGTTCTATGACTCATCCAATCACACTAGTTTTCACTAGATGTGGATGGAGCCAATGATCTGCATTGGATGGAGCACATACGGTGGGGAAATAAATATTTAGAAACATTAAACCAGGGGTAAAAATCAGCGGGGTCCGAATAAAGAAATCATCCAACCAGTAAGGTCAGAGACATTTTTTAATGATCTGTTACTTTAAGCAGACAATTTAACACTGAGATTAAATAAGGTGATTTGTATGCATCCATGTTATACATTGAATTTTTAAATAAAAAATATAAAAGAAAAAGTACATTTTTGAAAATCTAAAGTGTTTTTTTTTTTTTTAGAGTAGCAAAAATCATGGTTCAGTTTAGGTTTATAGATAATTTCCTGATTCCCATATTTTCTCCAAACCCTGAACTGATGGTTTGTTCTTTTCTTTCTTTTTTCTGTCTTAATGTTGGCAGTGGGCTTTGAGGCTGCCCTGCAAGGCTTTAAACCTGGGTTTAACCGGAGACTAAGCCATTCTCAAGCACATATCAAGGAGCTCATTTTGAGCCTGGATCCAGATTTATTGTTGATTCTGTTCATGCGTAGGAGAATCTGCTTGGCAATCGCACCAGCAGGTTCAAACAAAGATGTGGTTTGTGCAAATTAAAATAAATGTAACAGTAAACAACAGATCGGTATTTACAAATTAGAGGATAATTCTTATAGAAATTTTAAAAACCAACAGCGTTTATATAAAAGATTGGATGCAAACTATTGGTACTTCAACAGACCAGGAAGCAGATTTCTCATCTCCATCGGAAACTGAACATCTGCTGGATGCTGAAGGGGATTTTTTTTTTAATATATTATATTAAATTAAGCGTTCATTTCTGCATGTTTTGCTCCTATGAATCTAATGATAATATCGAGCATGCTCTCCTCAAGAATGGAGGATAAGTCAGAAGCTTGGCGATACGGGAGGAAGAGGTGGGAGGCTGTAGGCTTTTGCTTTGAGCAGGAGGAGGTCAGTGATGCTGCTGAGGGCGGAGCAGTGGTGAAGGATGCGAGATTTCAGGGAATAGAAAGTAAAGATACCTGTGTAAAAATGGAATTAGAAGTCAGAAGTAGGAGGAAAAATAAGTAATAGAGTAAAGTACAGATACCACAAAAAGTGTACTAAAAGTACATTAACGGTATTTGTACTTTGTTATTTGACAGCTCTGTTTTTAACCCATTTCACACAGGCTAACTGTGACCATTTCACCCTAAACCCTAACCATTATGGGCAAAATGAGCTATCTCTATAGTTATGCTGCTATAGGCTTAGACTGCTGGAAGACATAGGGACCCTTTTTCATCATTCTATCTCTATTCTGTCATTCTGCTAGCCTGATAAACCAGACTAAATGTGAAGATTTTAAATGTGTAATCTAGTCTGGCTCGAATGCAAATATGAGACATCAGAAGATTGTTGATCAGAACAACCCGTTGTTTTTATAACTAAGTCTGTGCCTATTGGCGGCACGCTCTGACCAAAGAGTGCCACTGACTGCGATGTCGCCAGGAAAGCTGACAGAAAAAGCTGGTGGGGGAGTGGAAACAAACAGCCTGCAACCGGTAAAACGGCGAATCAGTACGCCCTTAATAAAAAATGAATGAGCTTAGAGCCTCTTCCTGCTCACGTTTCAACGAAAACCCAAAGTCTGATCCTTCCAGAACTGATTCACAAGCTGAGTCGGAACTAAAACTGTTCAATAGTTGTTTCCATCTTCGTTGAGGTGCTTTCTCCAGCGCCGCGGCTTTGTTATCCGCGCTTCAAAACCCGCCCACTTTGGATCCAAAAATTCAAAAAATCATCTCTCTCTGCGTTGTGATTGACCACGCCAGTTCTAGGGCCTGGGGCATTGATCGAGGCTAGAACCACTAGCAGGCAAAAAGGATTTTTGGCCGCTGGTGGGGAGGGGGCCAGTTTATGGGCTATAACTCTGCAGAATCTGTTAGTTCAATCTCTAACGTTCTGCTCTCTCTGCTTTTTCTCATAGTAGCTTCATCTGGTCTGTTCCTGTTTGGCTGTGACTCCATCCTGGAGAGAAATATCAGCTGTGCTGCTGCCATCAACACCTTTTGTTTCTAGATGTTGGAGCTTGGTCTGTTTTCCAGTGTAGTCCTGTTTCTCTGGCTTGTGAGCTCGTCTGCCTGGCTGTGTGTTTCCTTTGAAAGGGCCACCTCTTACAGTTGTCTTTTTGTATCTCTGCTTCTCTTTTGTACAGTAGTAGCCATTTTTGTACAAAAATTTTGCCCCTCTTTCCTTTCATGGGCCATTGGCTGGTCCTTGGTTGGTCTCCTACAATTCCTTTTTTAAACATCAATCTTTGTAGTAAAATATTCTTTCTGTTCTGATTTGTGGACATTAAGATCTAAAGAGAAGCATCATCTCCTGGTTCAGACCCTGTAAATTGAATGAAAAGGTGGAGTCAGAGTATATCTGCTTCTGTCTCCTTGAACCCCAGTCGGAGGTTTCTTCTGTTCAAAGGGAGTTTTTCCTCTCCACTGTTCGCAAACAAGCATTTTTAGTGTGAGGGATTGCTGAAGAGTCAATGAGTCGATGCAATCAGCTGGTTTTCCTTTGTATCACTCTGACTGGATGATCTGGTGAACTAAAGTAAAGTAAATACCTTAAGATGACGAGTTGGGAATTGGTACTATAGAAATAAACTGAATAGAATTGAATTGGAATCATAGCTAAGCCTGTACTAATCTAGACCACACCTTTAGTCCCAAGCATCACCCCTGACCTTTTAACAGCACTTCCCCTCGTGGGAAGTGCTGTTAAAAGGCATCGGGCCCCACAAGAAGCAGTCGGTCCCCACAATGTGCTATTTTTCCTGAAATGGGGCCCCACAATGTATTAACTACAAGAACACAGCTTCCAAGACAATGGTGGGAGGATTGTTTTTGGAAGGGGAACAGAACTGATGTGTGACTTCAGCAGCGCTGATCTTGGGTGAGCTCATGTTGTATTGATGTAAAATTTCCCTTCAAAGAACAGCTCTCCAAAGCTTTAAAAACAATTAGAGGTGATTCCCAACATATCAACATGCTTTATGCATTCAAACCGATATTTAATACTCTCCAGAGCTTGAGGGTTGTGTGAGTGTTGGGGTGTTTCTGAAGTGGACACATTTTTTAGCTTTTTTTTTTTGGGATATCTTTTGATGCGCGTGCAGCGCTGCAGCTTAAAGTGACCTCATTCTGACTGTGAACCACCCTCTGGGATTCCCCAAACTCTTGGTCTCTCAAATGTTTGTAGGTCTGTGCATCACTGCGTGTATGTTCCTCTGCCATATTCCTTAGGTAATGGTGTCCACAGAGCAGAGCTGATCCTGAGGAAAGGCTGCTGGGTGGTCTGGTGACCTGAGGAGGAGCAGCATGAAGGTGTGAGAGAAGGTCCTGAAGGTGTGAGTGGAGCAACAGAAAGTCTGGATGTGTTGCCCAACATTGAACTTCAAAACGCGAGCGCTTTGGGGAAGACTAAAAGCTTGTTTTAGCTCTTGGGTTTTCTAAGTTTAGCTGAGTTTGTACAGCTGTCTGACCTGACTGTATAATATTTGGAGGTAATAAATGACACTTCAAATAAATTCCACTGATATTTTGTTCTCACTGAGGGTCAATTTATTACTATATTATGACTCCTCCAACATAAACACAGCAGAAACCTTCAGGAACTGCTAGCAGGAGTTATTCCTTCCAGCTTTACATGTGCGAAGTCTGACAGTTTTATTTAATTCTACCCAAAACTTTATCTGATTGGAAGTAACACGTGTAAAATTGATTCCATCCATCCATCCATCCATCCATCCATCCATCCATCCATCCATCCATCCATCCATCCATCCATCCATCATCCATCCATCCATCCATCCATCCATCCATCCATCCATC
>JAGKQL010004460.1:0-14332 GCA_018398635.1 Cyprinodon brontotheroides
TCAAGAATTTTGGATAAGAAAGGAAGATTGGATATAGGTCTATAATTAACCAAGTCATCTGGGTCAAGAGACGGTTTCTTAAGCAGAGGTTTAATTACAGCAACCTTAAAAGCTTTAGATACATATCCCTGTAACAGAGATAGATTAATCACATCTAAAATGGAGGAGGAGATCAAATGGAATACCTCCTTAAATAACCTGGTTGGAACTGGATCTAACATACAAGTTGAAGGCTTAGATGAAGACAATAATTTTGCTAATTCAGAAAGTTCAACTGGATCAAAGCAGTCTAAACCCGGTTCAGATTCCATGACTACCTCAGGTACAATCGCGGATAGAGGAGTGCTTATGATCTTATTTTTAATAAGATCAATCTTATTTATAAAGAATCCCATAAAATCATTGCTGCTAAGAGCAGGTGGAATGGACGGTTCAACAGAGCTATGGCTCTGGGTGAGTTTGGCAACTGTATTAAAAAGAAATCTAGGATTATTCTTATTCTCCTCTATTAATGAGGAGAAGTATGCTGCTCTTGCTTTACAAAGGGTCCTCTTATACAGCAGTAAACCATTTTTCCAGACTAGGAAGGACTCCACGCGAAGGCCTGTGGGCGATATTTTCTCTCCAGTTTCTAGCATTTTGCTTCAAAAGTACGCAGCTCTGCATTAAGCCAGGAGCAAAACCTATTTTTTAACGGTTTTCATTCCAAAAGGAGCTGCATTGTCTAAAGCAGAGCAATATCGCAGAAGGCTCTGCCCTTCCCGTAGGTATCTTTTGTGAGAGGGAGGAGACAGAAGCTAAAGCTTTTTTTGCACACTCTACACTGCTCAGTGACACAGAGGAGGAAAAGTGAAACAGATTCTTTAAAATTTATAACTGCACTATCTGATAAAGATCTACTAAAAATTGAACTTCTTTTGGGAGAGAACTCTGTTAAGTAATCCTGAAGGTTATTAGAAAGTGGTCAGGAGGACAGGGTTGTGAAATACTATTATTTCTTCACATTCTATGCCGTATGTCCTTTCATCAAAGTATGAAGATGAGAATCGCGTGGGACTATTCACATTTTGAACAAAGCCAATAATTGTCTAAGATAGCATTAAGGCTGCTCTTAAGCTATCGCCTTCAATGTCAGCATGGATGTTAAAATCTCCCACTATGATGACCCTGTCAATATTTAATACCAAATCAGAAAAGGAACTCTGAAAACTCATCTAAAAATTCAGGTAAGGACCTGGTGGGCGATACAAAGTTACAAAAAAGAAAGAGGTTTTTCTTGCCTTGAAATTTGGATCAGGGAAATTAAGGGGTTAAATGTTCAAAAGTTGTAGGTATTAACTGTTTTGGGAGTAATCAGTAAGTCAGACTGGAAGATTGTTGCTACTCCTCCTCCACCGCCCAGAACTTCTGGGGATGTGAAAAATTTAAATAGCTTGAAGGGTTGCCTCATTTTATGCTCACATAATCCTCTTGCTGCAGCCAGGTTTCTGTAAGGCAAAACAAGTCAATGTGATTATCACAAATCAAGTCATTAACTAGTAGACTTTTAGAGAAAGCGATCTTATGTTAAACAGACCGCATTTGAATGTTTTAACTTTTTTCCCCAATTGGAGTTATTTTGATTTTTAATTAGATTATCATGATTTACTCGTTTGGGAATATTTGCTAATTTATTAGATTTTTTGGTGAGTGGGCGAACACTTTGTCTGGATGGAGTAAAGAGTGGGTAACAGTAGAGAAGCTGTTGAAGATGTGTGTTAAACTACAACTCTGCTTCCTGAGTCTGCACCCTGGGTGGTCAGGGTTTTGGAGGACTAATAAATGTGGCCAGATTCCTAGAAAGAAAAGCTGCACCATCCAAAGTGGGATGGATGCGTCTATTTGTCTCAGAACCAGGCTTTCCCCAAAAGGATTGCCAATTATTAATGTAGCCGCATGTTTTTCCAGGGCACCACCTAGACAACCAGCGGTTGAATGGCGACATGCTGTGACTAAACATGTCATCACTGGTCAGATCAGGGAGGGGGACCAGAGAAAATTACGGAGTCCGACATTTTTTGGCAAACTTACACACCGAAGCAACACTAATTTTAGTGACCTCGGTCATTCAGTAACCGAGATTGTCATTACCACCAACGTGAATAACAATCTTACTGCAATTTAACCTTATCCTTAGCCAGTGGTTTCAGGTAGGATTTGATGTCGCCCGTTCTGGCCCCGGCAAACATTTTGACTATGGTCCCTGGTGTCTCTAATGCTGCGTTTCTGACTATGGAGCTGCCAATCACCAGAGTGGGCTTCTCAGTAAGGTGTGTCACTGAGTGGGAAAACGGTTAGAAAGCGCGTGAGCGGGTTGAGTGTGACCAGTGGGCGAGATCCTGACTTCACGCTTTCTCGTCACAGTTAATCGCCTGGCTGCTCCAGGCACTTTTGGAGGACAGCTCCGTGGGGGCCTACTTTTGCTCCTGGATGTTCAACAGCCTGAAGCCTGGATTCTAACTCTGACACCTACGCCTCCAAAGCTACAAATACTACACTTATTACACATCCCATTATCACTAAAGGAGGCAGAGGAATAACTGAACATCTGACACAGAAAGCAGGAGAGAGGAGAGGAAGAAGGAAGAGTTGGAAAAGAGTCAAGGGAGGGAGAGAGAAGCCATGCAATGCTAAGCTAAGCGCTAGCCTAGGCTAACTACTTCTTGCTATCAGAAATAAAACAGTGTGAAACTGACAAGTGCTCAGTAGAAAGTGCAGCAGAAGGTGCTATGTTTTAAAGTAGTCAGTTAGAGGTACTTAGATACAGAGATCACAAGAGAAAATAGCAACTTCAGATGGAGACCTCTGAACAGCTGCACACTCAGTTAATCCAAACAGGAAGTGAACAGATATGAACAGATTAAATAAAATACGGTTGAAATTATTGGGCGAATAAACCATTTTAATAGCTCCTGAGCCACCCACTGCCTTAGCCCTGCAGATACTAAGGCCTCCACGCCTCGGCGCAGCAGAAATATGAGCGGCCACATGTGCGAGGAGCTCAGAAGTAGTGCAACATTAAAAGGTCTTGACTCACCTTGTTTTAAGCACAAGGTCTAATTGCCAGCCACTTTTCCAGAAGGCCGAAGCAGCAGCTGGCAGCAGGCAGCGTCTACAGGGAACGCAGCTAACGACACAAAATATAAGAAATAGGAGGCGATAATTCCTGTAGACTCTGGCTCCCTCACACACTCTCTGCCTTAGCAAAACAGCACAGGCTTCAAAATGCCCTCTGTGACTCCTCACCACATGTTTGACTCCTAAACGGTGCGATTTTTCTTGCTTAAGTTGGGTCCGCCTCCAGCCTCTTGTAACATCTGAGCAGATAACACTCTGCATGTGCCCACCAGTTGTTCAGTAATCTAAATTACAAACATTCAATCTCTGCTCAATTCTTTAGAGACCAATTAATTGCAGGATATCACAAGAAAAAAAACAACAGTGACCAGTAATGGGTTTATTTTTATTTTTCTCTGATGTTACATGTTCTTTCTTGAAGGTTACCAGCTGCTGAGGGATTTATTCTTTTCACAAACCAAACAGGAATAATCTGTATTTAGCAAAGACAATGTTGCATGCCAGGCATAGACGTAAACAAAGACATGAACAACACATGGACAGAGAAAAGGAACAGAAATAAAGTACTTTTCATATTATTGAAAATATTTCATATTTTCATTTTTGCCACGTTTCAGCCACCTGAAATTATTCTCTCTGACAAAAACATGATGTAAAGCAAATATTAGGAAGATTTTTTGTTCTTAAAGGAAATTTTCTAGATTTTTTTTGTTGAATTTTGTCGTAATTATGTAATTTTTGAAGTCCATGCACCATTATTCTAGGTAACAATTTGAGTCGATTACCAAATTAGTTGATCTTTGTTTCAATAACCAATCACAGTTAATCTGTCATATCTTTAAATTAGAGTAGTGCATAATTCTAAAATGAAAGTAAAGTATGCATGATTTTAAAGACTTTATAAAATAAATACATTGAAAAATTCCAGTGCGTTTATGTATAATCCCCATATGGTGATCCTTTAAGTCGAGCTCCACATTCAAACTGGTTTGTGATTTTAGATGCAATTAGGTGGGATTCCTTCGATAGAAAACGTTTAACTTATCTATCTAGATCAGGGTTCCTCAACGTTCCTCAAGGACACCCGAACTGATGGCGAGATGGAGCAGGGACCCCCTAATTTTATATGTTGTATCAAATTGTTATATCAAACTGGTCCTATAGTTTCTGATTCTGATCCTGGTTGATGGGACAGGTGTTGTGAATGAAACGGTGACCAGCTTGAAAGAGCTGCTGTGTGTCAAAACACAGAAAATTAAAAATGGTTTTTAAACCCAAATATTAGAATAGCAAACACAAGAATGATGCTAACATGGCTCCAGGTACTCAGAGATTCACTTCCATACAGAAAGCCCACATCTGTATCTTCCAGGTAACACAGAGTACATGTCAGACTTAATGAATATTTACTTTAGCGATAGTTTGAAGGTGTTGCTTTATTGTATATCTCGTACCATGTCTTTCGGGTTGTGCTGTTCTTTTTTCATCTCGTTACAGGTGATGAAGCCGGACTGAAAATGTTTTGTCATTATCTCCCTTTCTATCTCTTCTTTCTTTCATCTTTTCTCTTTTATTTTTTCCCTTTCTGCTTCTGTTTTAACAGCTCTATTTACATTTGCGGTGTCCAGTATAAACAGTAAAACTCCCTGCATGAGAAATTATAATAAAGCAATTTATATGCATGAAACAAATTGGAGCAATATGGTAATTATCAGTAAAACTCCACTTGTGATAGCCGCTAAATCTGTTGAAGCTCATATTTTGGCATCAAGACTGTATTCTTATTGCAGACATAGCCAGACAGGACACTGTAAAGAAAAAAAAAAAGAATGATGCTAACACAAACGCACAGGCAAAGGACAAAATCTCAAGTTCAAGTTTGCAAGACTTTTTGAATTTGATGTTGAAAACTGTTTTTATCCCTGGACCACCTTAACAAAATACCTTAAGGTGACTTGTTGCAAACTGGCTCTTTATAAATAAACTGAACTGAGTTGCTTTTGTTTGTCTTTTCACACAAACAGCTACTAAGGAATCGATCACAATTTGTAAACATTCTAAGAGCTGTGCAAAAGTGTACAAGATAATGTTTTTTGTTTCCTATACCTGTAGTTTTAGCTAGGACTGAGAACCTATGAACATATGAGGTCGGGGTAAGGTGAAGTTATTGGCGCTGAATACTAACTGATAAACTTGCTATATTAAAGACCAAAAATATATATATAGGCATAAATTATTGAAATAAATATATAATTAAAATAACTGATTAAAGATTAGTAAAATAAGCTGAAAGGTCATGAGTTAAAGTGTACACTAGCTTGAGTAAAGGTGACCAGCTGCCCTGTAGAACATTAACCCTACATGTATGTTTTATGGGGCTAAAACAATCATATTTTTTTAGATTAATTGATTACTGAAATAATTATCAACTAATTTGGTAATCGATTTAATCGCTACATAGAGTAAAAGTACATAGACTCTAAAGGATCCCATTAGCTAATAGAATAAATTACCTATATTGGTAATTAGGATGAAACTCTACAAATATATATTTGAATTAATTATAAATGTAAAAAACATTGTTGTTTTTTTTAAATCAAATATTAAAATATTGTTATATATGTTTTGACATTTTTTTTTTCTTTTTTGAAAAGAGCATGTTTAAAATTGGATGAAAAAATTATACATTAATCAATTACTAAAATAATCCTTAGGTGCAGCACAGATGTTTCAGACACTTGTGAAAATGGTGAACATTGGGAAAGAGCCCTAACAAAATATGTAACCTTTTAAGGCAGCTGTTTACTCTATTTAATTGAGGGTGGTCAGAGTAAAGGGGGGTATGTACGACTGCTTAATTTAATCAATCCTTTCCCTTTGGTTCTTTGTGTTAAACCTTCCCATAAAGGCTCAATAAAACAGCTTCAATATGACAAAAACATAGAAAGGTTTAAAGGGAGTGAATACTTTTTGCATGCTGCCAAATGGCTGCTTTTTCCTGAAGCAGCAAAGCTGAAAGCAAGTTTTCCGGGATGGATTTCACTTTCTGCAACGATATAAACGAGCTTAGAGGTATTTTATTCCAGCTCTTTAATCTAACGTCTGTCATATTGCAGATGGGCTGAGGAGAAAAAAAGCTCCTAATAAAACAGCACATATTTAAACCTGTGTTAGAGGTTTAAACTGTAGAACTGCTGAGGCTAAGTCCAGCTGGCCTTGTAAAAGTCACGGGCTCCAGCGAGGGCCAGAACAACGCCATTTGTCTTAACGTCAGCGAATTCAATAATTAATGGGCCGTATCCTATCACAGCTCTCACGTTTACCCCCTCTAAGTCTCACATCTCTGCACCCGGGCGTTCAGGAGCCAAACTGTAGGTCCGTCCACCAGTTACCTATGAACATTTAATTCCTCATCATTATGAGATGTCTGGTTGCATCTTCACAGGTATTTACTTACCGTGACACGTGCGCGCACACTTCTGTGGGCCTCCAATGATGCATCTAATGCAAAGAAACAATTCAACCGGCTCTGCTGCTGTGATGCAGAACATCTGGCTTTAGATCAGAATAATGCAGGGAAATGTTTGGAGTGTTTTTTTTTATCTTACATTGTGAGCCTAAATAAAAGTGTAAAAATAACATAAACAAACATTTTTGAGTGGTTTGACCCTGGATTTGATTAAATGTTTGATCAGAGTGATTGAGACAGGAGGCAGCGCTCTAAACATTAAACATGAATTTTTTTTAATGTATCAACACCCCTCAGTCAAACACAAAACAGTTTTTTTGCTGTAAAAAAAAAAAAATACATATAATATATATATATATATATATATATATATATATATATATATATATATATATATATATATATATATATATATATATTTAATTAATTAATTTAATTCTGAAAAATGTGATTAGAATGACCTTTAATCTAACTAAAATCCATCCATCCATTTTCCATCACAGCTTATTCCAAGCAGGTTAGTTGGTGAGGGATATTGAGGGTGTCTCCATCTCCAGTTGCCTACGGGTGAGAGGCGGGATCCACCCTGGACAGGTCGCCAGTCCATCGCGGCGCAACACAGACACACAACCATTCACTCACACACTCACACTTAAGGAGGATTTAGAGAAGCCAATTAACCTAACAGTCATGTTTTTGGATGTTTTTGCAGCCGGAGTACCCGGAGAGAAACCACACGTGCACAGGGAGAACATGCAAACTCCATGCAGAAAGACCCGGGGCCAGGAATTGAACCCAGAACCTTCTTGCTGTAAGGCAGCAGTGCTGCACACTAAATCCAGTGAAAATAATTAATCTAAGTAATGGGGCTAGGCTAGTTAGCACCTCCAAGCAAAGTATTGCAAAAAAAAAACAACAAAGAAAAGTCAAATATTCAGGTTGAAAAACTGCTAAAAAGTATTTGGATCCAAGAAAAATTAGACTGCAACTTCTCTTGAAATACAGTCTGAACGTTGGTCTTTACAGAAGTAGCTAAAACTGCAGAAACGTTCAGATAAATCGCTAAGTGGATAAAAGCGTTAAATAAACTTCTCTATTAATACTGGACTTAGGGATAGCAACAACATCTTCACTCCATGTACAGTCTAACATGACAGACAGACAGACAGGGTAGTTAGTCCTAATAAATGTTTGTAAGAATCAAGAAAAGATTATTTTAACGTGGGACTATCCTTAGGTATTTAAATTAATGCTGATAAATGCTTAGTTCAAAGATTGGTTGCTTAGTAAACTGATTGATTCATTAATTTATTTAGTGAAAAGGCCCTTTTTTCCCATGACAATCAACCTGATATCCTTTATAAATGTTTCTAGCTACAGCAAGGAAAAAAACAGAACTGCTTCCTGAGGTGGGATCTCCTAGCTGATCACAAGCGATTTAACATCTCAGGTGTTTTCATCCTCAAAGTGATTAAATCTAACATGAGACCATGGAAACAGCTTCACATGAGGGAAGGAGAGAATCTTCATTAAAAGCAAGAGAAGGAGCATGGAATCATATGTAGGTTTTGGCACCGAGGACTGATAATCAATCAGAAACGTCTCTAACCTTTCAATTCTCCTTAGAATTATTCAATATTTTCATTTTCAATACTCAGAGAAGCTGCTTATATCATGCAGAAATGTCTCCACAACAATCAGTTTGTGCAGCATTTGAAAGTGTGTCTTAAAATTAAATAAAGGAATGATCATCCTCTGAGTTTACCTGCGACTCCACAGATAGGGAAACTACGTAATGCAAAGGACGGAGCAATGCTGCTATAATTATAAAACACGGCCTGACTGATCTGCTCTGCTGCTTTAAGGTCGATTCCCTGAAATAATTTGTTCCTCCTCTTAATTCATAGCGCAGCTTCTGCAGAGAGAACAAAGCCTTTCTTATACTTTCTTCCTTTTTTCGACTTCAAAGACACCTGCCTTATTTCCTTCAATCTATGAATAAAATGACAAGTGCTTTAATGTAGATCAGCAGAACGTATGAATCATTTTAAGGTTTAAAATTCATTTATTTTCTTTGTTCGGGATCTTTTTCTAATGATTAAACTCACAAACTGAACGACAGAGCATAAGATCTGATCGTTCCTTCGTCAGCAAAAGTAAAACATCAACGTTTAGTTGAGAGAAACTGAGGTGCATTAAATGATGCTGAGGATAAACTGTCGGGATGTTTTCCTGCTGCACCGCATTTTCCTCCAGCTCAGACACTAAGCACTGCTGTCAGAATTAGGTAGATAAAATAATAAAATTGTCTTGTTACCTAAATGTGTGTTAATGTTTTCAAACAGAGAGCTCCATGGTAAAATGCTACTCTGTAAAAAGTACATTTATAAGATTGTATTTGAGGTTAAAGGTTTGATATTTATATACTGGCTGAAAATAACTACATGATCATGTTAGCAGCAGGGGTCTTCAAGATCTTCCAGGCCAAGGACCCCCAAACTGAGTGTTGTTGGCATGGAGATGGAGAAAATGGGACCCCTAATTTATATATATTGTATGAAATAGTGTTCCTATCAAACTTCGGTCCTATAGTCACTCTATTACAAGCCTTTGGATAGGTCATGTCGACTTAAAGACACTGCCTAATTTCTCCCTGGGAGTATTAAAAGTATTTCTGATTCTGATTCTGGTTGCTTGGGACAGGGTTGTGTGAATGGCTTGGTGCCCAGGTTAGAAAAGAGCTTCTGTGTGTAGAGCTAAGAATGATCTTACTGATGACTGAAAGAAATCTTCTGCCTCCATTTATCTCCGAGGGTTTACTACAGTGTGTTGAATTCATGACAGTAATGTGGATTTAAAAGACATTTTAATTAGCTCTGACACACAAAATTGCAGGAGGGAATATTAAAAAAAGTAATCAACCAAAGACTTTTACGAAATGTGTTTCCATGTAATACCTCCATGGACCTCTAACTGGAAGGTGGCCCCTCTGTGAAGACCTCTGATTTACATAGTAATATTCACACAATATTCAAACCATTGATATGTACGGTAGCAGCCATTCAAAGTATCCCTACTTTCCTTAATGGGTCCTTGGCTTTTCCCCCACAATTCCTTTTTAATCTAAAATATCTAAAATATTCTATATTCCAGGAGATTAAGCTTCTCTTTAGATCTTAATGTCGACAAATCATGACGGAATATTTAAGTACAAAGATTGATGTTTAAAAAGGAATTGTAGGGGACCAGCGAGGACCCATCAAGGAAAGTGTGGAAGTTTTGAATGGCTGCTATTGAATGTATGATTCTTTTAGAGACATAATTCAAACTCCATGCAATCCATTGTAAGAGAAAGTGAAAATGTTAATGGTCTACAGATGAATTTGAATGCCATTGTTGATTCATTTCCGATTGTATCATCACCTTTGCACAGTTCTTCCACTTTGTTGTGTTTTGTCACCATGAGACATTAACCATCTTTAGTTTAAGATCAAAACAGAGTAAAAATCCATGAGTGATCCCTTTATGTTCCATTTCCCCTTCCTCCTCCTCTGCTCTGAACCCTCTGACCACACAGTTCAGTCAGTGTGAAAATGTCAGCCTCCCCACCCTCAGTTTCTTTATTGATGCTGACATTTAGCCTGACACCAGAGTGGGGGGATCCTACGGTACATCAGATTGGACATATCTTCCCACAACACGGCAGGTCTGAGAAATCTACCTGCGTTTTGCTATGAATCTCACTGATTCATCATGAAAAACATGTATCTTATCTATGTGGCTTTCGTTGCTAAAGCTGCGCTGGATGCTGCCTCTAAAAGATGATATTTTTATATTTTCCTCCCCCAACACTTTGCCTTTTTCTCTATCCCTGCTCATCATCCCTGCTTTCTCCCTCCAACCATCACTCCCTCCCCCAGGTGGCTTTGGGGCCAGCCTGTCTGAAATGTGATAGGCATAATCCCATTTAGTCTAATTGCATCTGCGGGAGAGTGTCCCATCGTGTGCCTACCGAACCCCTCAGAAGACATTAGGCACACATTTCCGCACAGAGGTGTCCTGCAAACACATGCACAGGCATGCATGGGTTAGCCAGACCTTTAGCTTTCTGACACTTTTTATTTTATTGCTGCTAAGATTTTTCTTCTTTTCAGACATGCAATGCTAGCAGTCTGGGCCCATGCAGCTTTAGCATGGAGTCAGACAACCATGTTAGAAGTTAGCAAATGGCCTAATGGAAAGAGCTGGGCTGTAATTTATGCATCTGCATTAGTGTGCACATTAAAAACCGCATGTTTGCTTCGGCACCAGGAGCTTCTGGGCCGGTGGAGACTTGGGGAGCTGTTTGTTGCTGTAAGCTCATCCTCTGTGCGTTTCAGTCATATGTTATAACTTTGCACTGGAAAGAGCAGCAGTGTTACAGTGAGAAAGATTTGATAAGCTGGATTAAACTAAAAGAAATCAGTTAGATTCATAAAGAAATAAATCATTAAAAAAAGAAGTCTGAATATCTGAAAGGAAATTAGTCCCTTAATCAGGGAGCTTTCATAAATAAAAAATTATATTTCATAAAATATATTAATGGAAAATTATTTTATTTAATTATTTTTACATTTTTCTTGAAAAAAAATACTAAAAATTTTCCATTTATTAAAAACCACATTGTTCCAGATTTACTCTAGTCGTGTGTCGCTCTAAATGAATTCCAAACACCAACACAACTATTCATGCCATCAGTTCATCAGCAAGAACTGCATCCAGAATGAATGTGTTTTATAATACTTCACAGATTAAAAATTCACTTATATACTAATTACAAAAAAAAACTTGTGTAAAAGCTTAACAAAAACTGTTGGTCCCTTAATTAGATGATTATTAACAAACCTGATGAATTTCTAGTTGCACATGTGAAAATGAGCTAAAGGTACGAATCAGGTAGCTCACCGTTAAGAGCTTAATAACGACTACGGAAACCTCAGAGTGTCATAAATGTGATAACGCCTAAATCCTGCATGGGTTCAAGTGTCCTGTAAGCTGATGTTCACTGATGAAGTGATGTAAAGCTTACTGCAAATTCTACTTTAGGATGGTGGCCAGAAAGTGACCACACAGCGGGAGAGGAAAAAGCGTTAAATTAGTAAGAACAGTCTTCTGGTGCTGAACTCTTGCCGTGGTTTCTGGAGTTTATTATTTCAGAGCATTTGCAAACAGCTATTTTATTTATATTTTATGATTTGTTTAAACATTTGATCATGCAATATGTTACATTTGGATTAAATTAACACCCCTGAACATCCCCTGTTTCAAAGAGCAGTGGCCGCCACTGATAGACCTGGGTATCTGGATAGACGACAAATTGTCTTTCACAACACATTTAAATAATATGTTAAAAAAGCTGAAAGCCCTGCTCGGCTTTTACTACAGACAAAAATCCTCTTTGATTCCCTAAGTGAGGAAAAGACTTGTTCAGACCACCTTCCTTCCTGTTCTGGACTATGGAGACATCATATATATGAATGCTGCCTCCTCAGCTCTCCACTCCCTGGACATAGTTTATCACAGTGCTTTACGTTTCATCACCAACTCTGCCTTCAGGACTCACCATTAAACTGTATGCTCTGGTTTCATGGCCCTCTCTAAACCTCAGAAGACAACATCTTACTTTTATTTACAAGGCTCCAGGAGTATGGAGTGGGGGCCCTTTATTAGGGGCCATCCGTTCTCTATACAAAGCGGAGCAGGAGTCTGGTTCGCATTGCCGGCATTAAGTCCGGACCTGTTCCCGGTGCATGTTGGACTCCGACTGGGCTGCCCTCTGTCACCGGTCCTGTTCATAACTTTTATGGACAGGATTTCTAGGCGCAACCAAGGACCGGAGGGGGTCTGGTTCGGGGACCAGCGGATCTAATCCACTGCTCTTTGCGGATGGCGTAGTTCTGCTGGCTCCCTCCTGCCAAGACCTACAGCGTGCGCTGGGGCGGTTCGCAGCCGAGTGTGAATGGCGGCCGGGATGAGAATCAGCTCCTCCAAGAATCGAGGCCATGGTTCTCGGCCGGAAAAAGGTAAGCTTGTCCCCTTCCAGCAGGTTGGAGGAGAGTCCCTGCCTCAAGTGGAGGAAGTTCAAGTATCTTGGGGTCCTGTTCACGAAAGTGAGGGAAGAATGGAAGCGAGGAGATGCGTGCAGACCGGTCCGGTGCGGCTGCTGCAATATCGCGGGCGCTGCACTGGTCTGTAAATGGTGAAAGAAGAGAGCTGAGCTTAAAAGGCAAAAGCTCTCACCTTTACCGTTAGGTCTACGCCTTCCTGTACTCACCTATGGTCATGAAATTTGGATCATGACCGAGAGAAGAACGAGAATCCCGGATACAAGCGGCTGAAATGAGCTTCCTCCGCCCAGGGGTGGCTGGGCTCTCCCACTAGAGAATAGGGTGAGGAGCCTCGGTTCATTCGGGAGAGGCTCCGTGTAGAGCCGGGCCTCTCCTCACATCGAGAGGAGTCAGGTGGAGGTGGCCGGACATCTTCTTCGGATGCTCCCCTGTAAACGCCTCCCTCGGGGAGGTGTTCCAGGCACGCCCCACCGGGAGGAGTGCGCTCAGGGGCCGACCCAGGACACTGCGCTGGAGACTACGTCTCGGGCTGGCCTGGGAGCGCCTAGGGCTTCCCCCAGCAGAGCTGGGAGGAGGTGTACTGGCGAGAGGGAAGTCTGGGAGTCTCTGCTTAGTCTGCTGCCCCAGCGACCCGGTTCCGGATAAAGCGGGAGACGGCGAGTACATTGGCTTACTTTCATTTACAAGGCCATCCTGGGTAAACTCCCTCCATACCTGTGTCACCTCATGTCTGTAGCTAACAGTGGTTTCAACTCGTGCTCTTCAAGTCGTGTTCTTTTCACTATTCCCAGGATCAACACAAACCTTGGCAAAACATCATTTTCCTATGCAGCACCATGGTCGTGGCACAATATTCAAAACTCCCTGCAATTACGGACTCTTATTCCTCTACAGCATTTTAAATCACTATTGAAAACCGCTTGCACAGAGAATTGTAACTGTTATTCTAGAGTCTAGTTTATGATTGATTTTATTATGTTGTTTTTATGTGTTTTTATATGTCTTATTGTACTGCTGCCTCTTGGCCAGCTGGTCGCCCTCGAAAAAGATTTTATCTCAAGGGACTTCCTGGTAAAATAAAGGTAAAATAAAAATAAATAAAAAGATTCTTTTAAATAGTATTTCAAAAGCTTTCCAAAATTTTATGAAAGGTTCTGGGGCAAAGTTCATGTCCTGCTGTCACCTTGTCAACTGTAACTACTTCCAGTGATAGACGTTTCTCAATGGTTGTTCTCAAAAACTTTCCAAGGCTTTTTTTCTTGTGTGTTCTGTTTTGCCAATATAGATCTGCTTTCACAAGCAGAACTCTATGACTGTTGCTATAAAGTTCTATATCACAGGTACTGAGACGGAAAGGGAGGTGAGAAAGAAAGAGGGTATAAGAACTAACGGGAACTAGGAGAGGGGTTGCCTAGCAGTTAAACCTGGAAACCTGTGGTTCTGTGTTTAAGCCCCACTCCCACAGACTGCCACTGTTGGTCCCTGAGAAATTCACCAGAGCTATAGTTAAACTGACAATGCCCACGTGCATGGCAGCTGGATGTTGGAATACATTGGGTAAAAGTGAAAAAAAAGAGTTATTCCACCTTTCCTATTCCTGATCCTCCACGGACGGGTTGGTCGTTGGATCGCCAACTTG
>JAGKQL010004462.1:0-14376 GCA_018398635.1 Cyprinodon brontotheroides
TGACCTTTTTGAAAACTTTTGCCACAAATTGCACAGGAAAAAGGCTTCTCACCTGTGTGTTTTCTCATGTGAGAGTGTTAAGACTAGATTTTTAGTGAAGCTTTTTTCCACAGGACAGACATTCAAAAAGGTTTCTCACCTGTGTGAATTTTCCTGTGTTTATCAAGACTAGATTTCTGAATGTAGCATTTTTCCACAGGACAGACATTCAAAAAGGCTTCTCACCTGTATGAATTCTCATGTGACAAGTAAAAGTACTTTTGTCAGTAAAATTCTTGCTACAAATTGTACAAGAGAAAACCTCCACCTGTGTGCATTCTTATGTGTTTGTTAATATAAGATTTTGAGGTGAAGCTTTTTCCACAGGATGAGCATTCAAAAGGTTTCTCACATGTGTGAATTGTCATGAGAAGCTCTCAAACTACTTTTGCAGTAAAATTCTTTTGTGACAAATGGTACAGGAAAAAGCCTTTTTCACCCGCGGTGGAATTTCATGTGTGTTTTAAGGGTAGATTTCTTGAGCAAAGCTGCTTTCCACAGGACAGACATAGAAAAGGCTTCTCACCTGTATGAATACTCATGTGAGAAGTCACCACGCTTTGTCAGATAGGATTCTCGTTACAATGGTACAGGGAAAAGCTTTCACCGTGTGAATTCTGCTGTGACTATAAAGATGAGATTTATACATAAAGCTTTTTCCACAGGATAGACATACAAAGGCTTCTCACCAGTGTGAATTCTCTTGTGACAATTCAAAGTACTTTTTTTGGGTAAAACTTGTTACAAATGGTACAGGAAAAAAGGCTTCGCTTTGTGAATTTGATGTGTGAAACAAGACTGGATTTCTGAGTGAAGGTTTTTCCACCTAACAGACATTCAAAAGCCTTCTGACCTTGTGAGTTCTCGTGATCCACTAAATGTTGTTTTTATAAAGTTTTCTCCACATGTCAAACATGAGAAAGGTTTCCTCCTGTATCTGTCTCTTCCTGCTCACTTATGGGAGCTCCATGGAGCCTCCCCTTTGTCCAGGGATGTTCTGGCTTTGCTGCCTTCATTGATCTGCAGAGTGTCTCTGCCCTCTTGGTCCAAACTGGAAATTCTCTCCTTCTGTCCACAGAGCTGCTGGTCAGAGAAACCCTTCTTTCCAAAATAATCCTGCAGGTGGTCTGAAAAGACAAAACAACAGAGAGGTTCTATTGGTGGTTAAATAAAGGACACTCCAGTTTAATCATTCTTTGATAATCCAACTACATATAAACAGACTGGAACTACATCTCCCCAGCATGCACCCCAGCCCTGACATACAGGTTTGAACCTCAACTTTTATGTTTAAACTTATTTTTACTTTCATTTTCCCAGTAAACAAACCCAATGTTAGTTTTCCTGATAATTAAATAAGTGATGTTTACCACGGTTTCGTGAAGCATTCTGTTAGCCTAATATTTGAGTGATCTGTGTAATGAATATGATTTCCTCCATTTGTTGGTACATACCAAGGGATCATGTGAGGCAACCACCACTGAGTGTTTTGTATGATTAATATAATTTCCATTAAACTTGATAGACACTCTCCTCTCTATATATCTCTACATCTATATATATATATATATATATATATATATATATATATATATATATATATATATATATATATATATATATAAGAGGTGGAACAGTTCACAAAATCCACGTTCGGTTCGATTCACGGTTTTTTTTAGTCCATTTTGGTTCTATTCGATACATGTTGATTGTTACAATCAAATCCCATAAAAATTTATGAAATTAATGAAAAAATCCACCAAAAAATAATGGATTAGTAATTATTTTAAATGATCAGAGAAACCTGGATCATTTCCGCATGATGTTTGCTGTTTTGAATTTAATCATCTGGCGATGCTTCCTACCATCTCCAAAGGGACTCAGGAGGGGCGGGCCGGGAGCCACAGTGGGAGGCTGTAGGCTTTGCTTTGAGGAGCGGTCTGAAGCACTTGGGGGGTTGCTGACGGAGTATGAGGATTTCGGGTTAGCATGACATGTTGCTGTTAGCATAAACAAACGTGTTGCACAATGCTTGCACACTGTTGCACTTTTATCCACAACTTTCTTTCCGCCGTCATGTGAGGTCACTCTAAATGCAAAGCGCTCCCATACAGCAGACCTATAAAGTGCTGCTGGCGCCGCTCTTCCAACTCCTGTTCTTTCCCACTGCGCCAGTCCGACACAATTCTCCACAACAACTGATTTTTCCCCCCTGCTAGGCTGCCAGCTTCTTCTTCCTGTTTACTACTGGCGGTTGGCTTTGGTCGCAGCACTGCCACCCTTCTGCTCTGGAGTGTAATCGCTTCCTCTATGAGAAAAGTAGCAGCGCGCATGAACCTAACGGCACCGCGGCGAACCGAACGGAACAGTGAACAAGCGATTCTGGCGGTTTTCATAAATCGCCCCATCCCTAATATATATATATATATATATATATATCTACATATACACTGCCTGGCCATATATATAGTCGCCACCCGCCACCAAAAAAACATTTTCATTCCAATTTCCATGACTTTTGTTGTAATATCAGCCTTTATCTTTTGATTACGTAAAAACGCGATTTGCTGTGGAATTGTTTCGATAAAGTTTAAAGAACGGCAAAAAGATTTCATTTCCATCCAGTGTTGTACTTTCACTTTTCAATTAAGATCTTTAGCTGATGATGGCAGAGTTCGACTGCTGGCGCAGTTTCTTCCCCTCTCAGCAGCACATCCCAAAAGGCCCTCAACCGGGTTGAGGTCTGGACTTTGTGGGGGCTAAATCCATGTGAAAAAAATGACGTGACATGTTCCCGGAAACCAGTCTTTCACAATTTGATTCTGTTGTAACCTGGCATTGTCATCTTGGAAATGCGCCCGGTAGCTATGAGGGAAGAAAGTCAATTTGATGGAATAACCTTGGTCATTCAGTATATTGTGGTAGAAATATATAGCTGATATATATATAGTTGTTATATATGTCTGATAATGTGATGAGTATAAACATTACAGAATCTGGTCTGTTGGTCTTTAGTTTATTATAAAGTAATTCATAATTAACATTTATATATTATTTAGGGACAACAGAAGAACCCAGGCTCTGATCAACTGGCGCACAGCCAATCAGGGCCTATGTCATGGGAGGAGGAACTCCTCCAAATCTGGATGGGAGTAAGCAACTTTTATCTGCCTACATTTTCATCTTTCAGTCATTATTGTGGCACTTACACACAATTTCACTCAGTGGACAGAGGCATCCCAAAGATGTCAACTGTAGACTGGCCTGCGGTGCCCTATAGGATGCACCGCAGGCCAGCCAGTAGAGGGTCACCAGCACCCCTATCTCCCGTCCCCATCCATGGGCTTTCTGGATTGGCAGCACCTTTATGAATTCTCATGTGAGTATTAAGATCACATTTCTGACGGAAGCTTTTTCCACAGGACAGACATTCAAAAGGCTTCTCACCTGTATGAATTCTCATGTGTGATGTCAAACTACTACTGGTAATAAAACTTTTGCCACAAATTCCACAGGAAAAAGGCCTCTCACCTTTATGAATTCTCATGTGAGTATTAAGATCACATTTCTGACGGAAGCTTTTTCCACAGGACAGACATTCAAAAGGCTTCTCCCCTGTGTGAATTCTCATGTGTAAAACTGTCAAATGACCTTTTTGAGGAAAACTTTTGCCACAAATTGCACAGGACAGACAAAAAGGCTTCTCACCTGTGTGTTTTCTCATGTGAGTGTTAAGACTAGATTTTTTAGTGAAGCTTTTTCCACAGGACAGACATTCAAAAGGTTTCTCACCGTGTGAATTTTCCTGTGTTTATCAAGACTAGATTTCTGAATGTAGCGTTTTCCACAGGACAGACATTCAAAAGGCTTCTCACCTGTATGAATTCTCATGTGACAAGTAAAAGTACTTTTGTCAGTAAAATTCTTGCTACAAATTGTACAAGAGAAAGGCTTCTCACCTGTGTGCATTCTTATGTGTTTGTTAATATAAGACTTTGAGGTGAAGCTTTTTCCACAGGACAGACATTCAAAAGGTTTCTCACCTGTGTGAATTTTCATGTGAGAAGTCAAACTACGCTTGTCAGATAGATTCTTGTTACAAATGGTACAGGAAAAAGCCTTTTCACCCATGTGAATTCTCATGTGTGTTTTAAGGGTAGATTTCTGAGCAAAGCGTTTTCCACAGGACAGACATGGAAAAGGCTTCTCACCTGTATGAATACTCATGTGAGAAGTCAAATTACGCTTGTCAGATAGATTCTTGTTACAAATGGTACAGGGAAAAGCTTTCTCACCGGTGTGAATTCTGGTGTGACTATAAAGATGAGATTTATACATAAAGCTTTTTCCACAGGATAGACATACAAAAGGCTTCTCACCAGTGTGAATTCTCTTGTGACAATTCAAAGTACTCTTGTGGGTAAAACTCTTGTTACAAATGGTACAGGAAAAGGGCTTCTCGTTTGTGTGAATTCTGATGTGTGAAACAAGACTGGATTTCTGAGTGAAGGTTTTTCCACACGACAGACATTCAAAAGCCTTCTGACCTTTGTGAGTTCTCATGTGATCCACTAAATGTTGTTTTTTTATGAAGTTTTCTCCACATGTCAAACATGAGAAAGGTTTCCCTCCTGTATCTGTCTCTTCCTGCTCACTTATGGGGAGTTCCATGGTTTTCCCTTTTGTCCAGGGATGTTCTGGCTTTTGCTGCTCTTCATTGATCTGCAGAGGCTTCTGGTTCCTCTTGGTCCAAACTGGAATTCCTCTCCTGTCCACAGAGCTGCTGGTCAGAGAAACCCTCTTCTTTTCCAAAATAATCCTGCAGGTGGTCTGAAAAGACAAACAACAGAGAGGTTCTATTGGTGGTTAAATAAAGGACACTCCAGTTTAATCATTCTTTTGATAATCCAACTACATATAAACAGACTGGAACTACATCTCCCAGCATGCACTTCAGCCCTGACATACAGGTTTGAACCTCAACTTTTATGTTTAAACTTATTTTTACTTTCATTTTCCCAGTAAACAAACCCAATGTTAGTATTCCTGATAATTAAATAAGTGATGTTTTACTAGCCGGTTTCTGTAGCTATCTGTTAGCCTAATATTTGAGTGATCTTGTGTAATGAATATGATTTCCTCCATTTGTTGGTATATACCAAGGATCATGTGAGGCAACCACTACTGAGTGTTTTGTATGATTAATATGATTTCCATTAAACTTGATAGACACTCTCCCTCTCTCTATATCTCTACATCTATATCTCCATATATATATATATATATATATTATATATATAGGGGTGGAACGGTTCACAAAATCCACGGTTCGGTTCGATTCACGGTTTCTGGTCACGGTTTTCGGTTCGATTCGATACATGTTGATTGTTACACCGAAATCCCATAAAAATTTATGAAATTAATGAAAAATCCCCCAAAAATAATGGATTGTAATTATTTTAAATGATCCGCAGAAACCCTGGATCATTTCCGCATGTTTTGCTGCTTTGAATTTAATCATCTGGCGCATGCTCTCTACCATCTCCAAGGAACTCAGAGGGGAGCGGACGAAGCCACAGTGGAGGCTGTAGGCTTTGCTTTGAGCAGCCGGTCTGAAGCGCAGCGGGGGTTGCTGACGGAGTATGAGGGATTTCGGGTTAGCATGACATGTTGCTGTTAGCATAAACAAACGTGTTGCACAATGCTTGCACACTGTTGCACTTTTATCCACAACTTTCTTTCCGCCGTCATCGTAGGTCACTCTAAATGCAAAGCGCTCCCATACAGCAGACCTATAAAGTGCTGCTGGCGCGTCTTCCAACTCCTGTTCTTTCCCACTCGCCAGTCCGACACAATTCTCCACAACAACTGATTTTTTCCCCTGCTACACCCGGCTACGCTGCTTCGCTTCTTCTTCCTGTTTACTACTGGTGGTTGGCTTTGGTCGCAGCACCGCCACCTTCTGCTCTGGAGTGTAATCGCTTCCTCTATGAGAAAAAGTAGCAGCGCATGAACCGAAACGAAGCACACGCTAACCGAACCGAGACAGTCGAACCAACGCATTCTGACGGTTTTCATAAATCGCCCCATCCCTAATATATATATATATATATATATATATATATATATATATATATATATATATATATATATATATATATACATATACACTGCCTGGCCAAAAAAAAAAGCCACCAAAAAAAAGGTCACTCACTCCAATACTTTGTTGGACCGCCTTTAGCTTTGATTACGGCACGCATTCGCTGTGGCATTGTTTCGATAAGCTTCTGCAATGTCAAAATATTTATTTCCATCCAGTGTTGCATTAATTTTTCACCAAGATCTTGCATTGATGATGGTAGAGTCTGACCGCTGCGCAAAGCCCTCTCTAGCACATCCCAAAGATTCTCAATGGGGTTGAGGTCTGGACTCTGTGGTGGCCAATCCATGTGTGAAAATGATGTCATGCTCCCTGAACCAGTCTTTCACAATTTGAGCCTGATGAATCCTGGCATTGTCATCTTGGAATATGCCTGTGCCATCAGGGAAGAAAAAGTCCATTGATGGAATAACCTGGTCATTCAGTATATTCAGGTAGTCAGTTGACCTCATTCTTTGAGCTCATACTGTTGCTGAACCTAGACCTGACCAACTGCAGCAACCCCAGATCATAACACCGCCCCCACAGGCTTGTACAGTAGGCACTAGGCATGGTGGGTGCATCACTTCACCTGCCTCTCTTCTTACCCTGATTGGCCCATCACTCTGGAACAGGGTTAATGTGGACTAGGGTTGTCAAAAGTACCGATACTAAAACGTTGCATCCGGATACGATACTCAATTTTAAAAGTATCGATACTACAGCCGCCGCCGCCGTCGTCGCGCGCTGACCGGCCTTCTCTCGCTGCCTTCACATACACACGGCAGCATGTAGCCGCTCGCTTCAGTCTGTAGGACGCCACGGTTGGATATCCAACTCCTCCCACATGCCGTCGGTCAGCAGATGTGGGATCTTCCTATTGGTGACCTAATCAAAATGGCCGACTTTGATGTGGGCGGAGTTACAGACTGAAGCGAGAAGCTACATGCTGCCGTGTGTATGTGAGGGCAGAGAGACAGCACAATAACAGAAGAGAGCATGGCCAGTGCTGCTGCAGGAGGGCCAAAACAACCAGTTTGGGTTGAAAATGATAGAGGCAAGAGTCTGTTTGGAGGTATTTTGCCTTCGAGCCTGACATGGAAGCCGGACGTGTATTTGTCCTCCTTTACCCCCAGATTCCACATACTCCTCCAGCGCTCCGCTCCCGTAAGGAGTCCTTGTCTTTCATGTAAATCAATGAGCGCTGTTCCACATCCTCCGCTCGTCACCGCCCACGTACGTCTTCTCCGTCCCTCACCGTCAAAATACGGAGCGGAGCTCTTTTTTTTCCGCTCCGGTCAGTCCAGATCAAGACCCGCAATTGCAATCGCACCAAACAGGAAAAAGAATGTAGAGAAGACCCGGTTTGTCAAATTAAATTATAGTAAAAACAGGTCGGTAACTAGAAAATATAATCCAAAAAACTAAGAGCAATTAATTAAATAATCGGATGCAGACTATTGGTGCTTCAACAGACCAGGAAGAAGTTGTGAGATTCTAGAGTGAATCTCACAACTTTAAAAGAAAATTCTTAATGCAGGAATGGATGAAGAGATGATGAGTTTGGAAGCAGAGAACAAACAGAGTTCATACAAACTATGTATGATCCTAGTTATCCCTGTTACAAAAATCCACAGAAAGAAAATATTTGGCAGAAACTGAACATCTGCTGGATGATGATGGGGATTTTTTTAACCATAGAGATAAAAATAGCCCTGTGATTCAAATTATAAATTGTATTTGGAATAAAAATGAGAGAACTAGGGGTGCTAAAAAACACATCCTCCAAAGACAGATATTTACATGGGAATGTGGCAGATAATTAATTGACATTAGGGCTGGGCGATATAGAAAAAAAGCTTATCGATAATTCCATTTCAAAAAAAAAAATGCATATTGATCGATATCGATAATTATTGAAAAGATTTGAAACCATATTTTATGTGCAGCTCTGCCTGGACTTTTTATAATATTGCTAAATGATTTAATTTTAATAAAAAACACAAACACAGACTTTGAATTAAATCTTTATTTAACCAACTTTTTTAACCATAACAGAATTGTTTTAAAGAAAAATAACTTAAGAGACCTGAGTTATGTTATTAAATACTGACAAAGAATAAACTAAAGTGACCAGAAAAGTGACCAAAATAAATATAACAAATAAATAAATGCCCCCCCACCGCCGCCCCCGTTTCCTGCTTTAACCTGAGTTATTACTTTGAAGTTTCTGGCCCCTCAGCATTTTTATCTCAATTGTTAGAACTACGTGGGAAACTGCCCAGAACTGAAAATATATATATATTTTCCGAAGATTCCTCGGAGGAGAGCAGCGTCGGGGCCTACACAGCTCGTACTCCCTGCGGGTGTGAGCGGCTGAGATGAAAGGAGGCCCAGAACTGAAAAAAAAAAAAAAAAGTTGGTTGTGTTATCAGACTGGTTTTCACTGGTTCCCGACACATTTTCCAGATGACTGTGGTTTGTTTTTGGTCCGACTTGCCATGACCGAAATACTGCCAGACTGCCGAACTACAAAAACCCTTCTTTGAAACAATTTCCTCCGCCTCTCCTTGCTGCGACATCTTCATGTGCTCTGTGTTGTGGTTTGAGAGGGCGGCGCTTGGTGACGGCGTGCCTGGGTCCGCGATTGTGATTGGTTGGGAGGAAGCAGTGACTAGCATAAACCTACATGCTAGGCTACAATGAGAAGGAAGGAAAACTGCGTTTCTTTTTTATCGAACTTTTATCGACCCTCTTTTTTTCTATTGCGCCACACGTCTATCGATCGATATATATCGTTATTGAATTATCGCCCAGCCCTAATTGACATATTACTGATCTTGCTGGATTTTATTCTGCTTTACTTCCATAAATTGCAGGATCTTCTTTACTTTATCTTTGCCAGAAGATTTAAACTTTAAAAGCCTTGCCCTCATAATTTGCAAGTTAATTTATTTATAAAGAAAATATAAACGCTGCTTAAGCTAATTCAAATGAAATTAAAAGTAAAATAAGTAGCCAACCTTATCACTGTCTGTAACCTACTAACACGGTAAGGAAAGCATCAGATGAGCTACCTGAGAAACTAACGTTACGTTTCCCCACTTTAAAACCAAACAAACATGGTCGCTCATCCTGCTGATCAGCTCTCTTCACTGCCATTGAAGGCTCCAACATGTTTTATTTTCAGGTGCTGCATAATAACAGTGGTGCTTCCGTGCCATGTTAATTTGTTTTTACAAAAGTTGCATGTTACGACTTTTTTCACTTTACAAAGCGCAGGCTATTTTAATTATTGTGATCAATTTGCGCCGTCAATCCCGGCGCATGCGCTTCATTTGCAGTCTGGACGCTGAGGGTAAACATCCTGTGGCTCTGACTGCAGCGCTGAGAGGGACTCCTGCGGGAGAACAGGGTTGGGATGGGGGGGGCCCCACGGCAGAGTAGGAACGATACATGCTTTCACGTAAGAGTCTCCAAAAGCCGCCAGTGACACCGTAAAAAGTCGCCAGATTTGTCGCTAGTCGCTTTTTTGAAATATAGTCGCTGGAGGGGTCTGAAAAGTCGCTGAGTTGACAACACTGCACCTGCAGCGCTGGCTCGCTCTGTCGTATTTTTTTTTCTTCCCCGTTTCAGTCAAGTGGATGTGATGACGGCGGCGGGCGGATGGCGCATTAATCGTCGCGACACAACCAATCGATGATTAAATTCGTTGCCAACGCTTTTAAAAAGTCGATTTTTATCGATTTTATTGATTCGTTGTTGCAGCCCTAATATAATTGGAAAATTTAGATTTCTCTCTTATTATACATTAACTTATTCTATTTACTCACTATAAAAAGTTTAAATCACATCCATCATGCCACACCATTCGATTCGATTCAGTATCGATTTCCTGACCCAACGATTCGATTATTTTCGATACTCAAGAATACACCACGATTCGATTCATTCGATCGATTCGATTAATCGATTACATTTTTATTATTATTTTTTTTTACACCTTACAGGCTAAACAAAGTTTCAAGTTTGAAATAAATCAATGAAAGCTGTAATATCATTATGCATTTTCTTTAGAAACAACAGCAAATAACAGAAGTAGAAAAGTTGCATCAAAAATACTGCAAAAATACTGCACAATATCAGTGTAATGAGTTCAATGCAATACCTCGGCTCCAGAGAAACTGTCCAACATATTTTTTTAGAATGTAATAAATATACTCAGGAAAGAGAGATGTTGTGTAGAGAGTTAGACAGGAATAAAAATAAACTAGATATAAGGGAATTGTTTCAAAGGTCATCTGGGGATGTAGTTTTTGGTAGTATTTTTAATTTTCTAAGAAGAACGGGTATTTTAGGGAGAATATAATAGTTTGTCTGGTCCATACTCCATTCTGGAAGGTGGCGGTAATGCACCTATAAGTTGTTTGCCAACCGCCATTAAAAAAAGAAGAAGAAGAAGGCTCCAGAGTGTCGACGTCACCGCCCCTTGAGAGACGGCTCCGCTGCTCCTCTCCCAGATTGTAGCTGACCGCAAACAGTGCAGCAGACAGGAGGCCGGCTTGTTTTGTTTTATGACCGAAATTGCGGAAAACAACTCGTGAAGTTTGACCCGCTAGAAGAGCGAGGTGCGCGAGAACGCTGGGAGCCTTTTCCACCTGGATCTCCGCTCTTTTTGGCCCTCATGTCCCTCCGTCGTCGGACTAAACTTCGCCCCCACTTCCTCACCGCCTCGGCCGTATCTAGACCCACAGCGTGTAGCACAGACCACGCTTCAATATTGAGCATAATTTAAAAATGTCTGCATCAAGCTCACTGCAACACACTGCTGTAAGAGTATAACCAGGAAGCGAGGTAGGAGGGCAAAATAGGTTTAAGCGCCACCGCAGCACGGGAGGAGAATTACGCCCAGGAGCAAATGGATAAAAATAGACCGGAGGAAAAAAAAAGCAACATGAATCGATTATCTTTGCGGACGTGTCGATGCATCGGATCGTCAGCTTTTGGATCGATCCATCGATACAAAAGCGATTATTATTTACACCCCTAGTTCCCATTGTTTTAAGTAAAGGGGGAACGAACGCTGCTCATGCAGAACAGGGCAGAATGCTGTGCCATTAGGGCTGTATGATGAACTGTTCTCTCTTTGCAAAGATATGAATAAATGTGCCGACTGAGTGAAATCCATCGATCTCCGTTCATTTAACTAGGATAAATGGTTGAATACTTTTTTCCACGACAATTTGGCGTTGTCAAAGCACGATTCTCTTTGGCTGATTTTTTCTGAGGACAGCGATTGTCAGAAGTGTCAGGTACCACCTGGAGGAAGCAGTCTTCCAGCCTCAATACCCCGTTAGAAGGTTAAGGGACTGAGGACTTCTGGCATCGAGGTCCCTGGAGGTCAGCAGGAGGATCAAAACCAACCATTTTTTGAGACGGTGAGATTAATCTTTTGTCGGCTCAGTTTAAATTAAATTTCAAAAACTAAATTACAAAACAACAGATTGTTAACAGATTTAAAGATTACTAGAGATCAAATACTGGAAAATTAGCTCAAACAAAGTCCTCTTCTTAAATGTAATCTAACAAAAAAACAAACCAAAAAAATAAGAAACTAGATAAATTAAAGATTAATAGATTAATCTTTTTAATGCACTAAAATTAGTATAATACTAAACAATATACATAGAAAATAAAAGATAACTTTTCTTTTGGGGACACAAAAGGCAATTCTGTTTTTTTTCCACCTGTGAACCAAAAGACCTCGCATAGGAACGTGAGGCTCTCTCTAAGGGTGAGAGGAAGGTTGTAGGTGCCACCAGAAGGTACTTCATTTTACTGAGACGTCGGTAATCTAGAGTGGGATCCCCCCCAGTTATCCAGGTCGGCACCAGAGGAATGGTGTGCATATTGGAAACCAGTAAATTACCTGTAGATAATGGGAAAGGTTTTGCAGTTCTATCGTAGTAGAACAAAGGCAAGGTTCCAGGGAATTGTCAACTGCCCAAGGAGAAATTTTTGATCAAATGCTTATAAAATAAGGTTCTTTTAATGTTGCAATACAAAAATGTTGAAGATAAGATAAAACATTATGATGAGAAGTTAAGAGGATAAAAAGAAGGTCTATGGTAAGAAGATTTACAGATTAAAAAAGAAAAGAAACTGTTTAAAATGATGGATGGATGAGAGAGAAATGGGTTAAAGAATTCAAAAAGGCAGTTTTTAAACCTGATATTAAACATATTTACACTGTATTATATATTAAACTTACACTATACTAAGTTATAATAATGAATTTTACTTTCAATGGTGCTTTTAAAGAAACAAATCTCTAAACATTTACAGGAATTAATAACTCATAGCTAAAAAACTATTAAATTATATATATAAAAAAAAGTAAGTAGGGCATAAAATAAGGTGAAATTAAATGAGAAAAGTATGTGGTGAGAGGGAAAGGTGACTTAAAGTGACTGAAGGATGAAGTGGGGCGACTGACGAGACATTTCCTTCCTGAAAAAGGCTTCCTTTGAGGGACGGCAGCAGAATACGCCATAAGATGTTCTGATTCTTAGGTCAGAGGTGACGAGGTCTTCAGAGAGATCTCCCTATTATCCCAGGCTGGCTTCCAGCAGAATAGTAACTGGTTCGCTGTTTATTGACTAGAGTTAAAGTACCTGCGGATAAATAGACTGAAAAGCAGCTATTTTACCGTTGACCCATCTTTACTGACCCAGAGGTTCAGTAAAGATGGGCAGGCTAATTGGGCATTTCTTCTAATAATCAAGGACATGTGTCATTATTTAAATGCTAGAGTTTAATTTCTTAACCTTAATTAATTAAGATTTAGATTAAACTTTAAGGGTAAATAAATCTATATGTGTGTAGAGCAAAATAACTTGTATAAAAATAAATTAGGCTGATTGAATTTGCTTTTAAATTACTGACAATTCATTAAGAAGTAAATGTATCTTAAGCTGATCTGGAATAAATATGCAAATTTATTTAACATAAGTTTTAGTTAATAATTATATGGTGTTCAAAACACTCAATTGGAAATAATGATGATAATATTTAATAATAATGATTACAGTGACAGAGGATCTAGATAACAGGATTTAATTCCTACATTAAGATGAATGGTGGAGACTTTAAATGATCTATTCTCAATGAATCCATAGCTCAGATATATCTGGAGGTTAAAATGACTGAAACTTTATATTGTTGTTTCTTCAACAGAACATCTGTTATTTGTTCTGAGGAAGAAAAGGGTGGAAAGAAGATAAAACACAAATAAAATCAGCTAAGCTAAGCTAATAAGGATCCATATAGATGCTGTTTATTTTTCCATCTGGAACAGTCCATGTGGAATTTGGGTTGATAACTGAGAGCAGAATAAATAAACAACCTAAATAAAATAAAATAAAAGAGCTGTATGATGAACTGTTCTCTCTTTGCAAAGATGTGAATAAATGTGCCGACTGAGTGAAATCCATTGATCTCTGTTCATTTAACTAGGATGAATGGTTGAATACTTTTTAACCCTCCTGTGGCCCCTGGTCCAGTTCCAGGAGCAGCCTCCGTTCATCCTAACAGAGCACCCTGAAAACTGACCCACAAAGTTTTGCATAATATCAGCAACAAAATGCGGGCGGTTCAGAATCAGTGAAACAGGGCAGAGCCGATGCAGAGGGCAGATTTACTGTCCGTAGAGACTCTCACTAAAGAACAATGGTTGAAATGGATTTCATTTGCTTTTTCTTTATTGTGCTTGTTTTTGTTACTGTGTTTAATTCACTGTCTTTTCATTTTTTAGAAAATAAATATTTGGTTCATTAAAACATACAGTGTTTGGTCTTCTACTGTGAATAAGCAGCAGTTGCTATTGATTCTGAAATATTCATAATAAAACTGCAGAAACGAGGAAAACTTTATAATTAATTCACTATAAAAATGCCTTAGAAAATATACATACTAAAAAAAAAACATGGTTTGAGGACTGGATATGATTAATAACATTAAAGTAAATGTATCTAGGTACTACATAGTATGATTGGAAATTTTTATTTTTATATACCAATGAATCAGAAAACAAAAATAATTAAATATGTTAATCAATAAAACTTTAAAAGGAAAGTTTTGTTTTAGCAAATACAATTTGCTGCGTTGTAATATAAAATATGAGACAAATTATTTTCAAC
>JAGKQL010004463.1:0-14213 GCA_018398635.1 Cyprinodon brontotheroides
GTACTTTTACTCAAGTACGGAAAGTGAGTACTTTTGCCATCTCTGGATTTTACCCACCTCTGCCCATCTCCTCCCTCACTCTCAGACTATCTTCAGTCTCCTTCGTCCTCTGGTCTATTCCACCACCAGTGTCTGGGCCCCAGAGGTAAGACTACTCTAATCCTTTTCCTCAACTATTCATCAGAGCTCATGTTCATTTTTAGCATTAGGTCTTCTGGTCCGAGCCCCAAACAACTTATTTCATTCATGTCAACAAAAATCTTTTTAATTGTGACTTTTCTTTGTTTCAGTCTCTCCAGCTTTATATATTATTTGCGCTGGACCATTCATAGATTCCATTAAAATACACATAATAATAAATTCTGAGAAATAATCTGCTGTGATAGTGAGTAGTACTCTAACTAATTACTTATGTAGTTATATAATAATTACTTATGTAGTTAAGGGTAGATATGATTGCATTGTTCAAGTGGCTTCATCTGTATTCTACAGCCTTGGTCCGCTATAAGGATGATTCAGCACTGTGTCTGACCCTGCAGGCTGCCTCCAGTCCAAGTCCATGGACTCTCACTGAACTAGGGGATTGCTGATAATGTTAACAGATGAGATGCTGCAGATATGTTGAGTATGGAAGGAGGTAGACAAGCTGCAGATGGAAAGCAGACAAAATTTGGGTTGCTGCATCCAGATTTAGTTGCAGAGCTCCCTGCTGTGCCATCACCCTCTGCATTGCGTTTTTTTGTTTTTTGCAGAACACTAACTACCAGGTGCTAACAGGGAGACAGTAAGGAGTTAAGTCTGACTCAGATGCTCTGTCCTGAAGCCTGCAAGGCTAAATGCCAAACAATAAGGCAGGAAGAGGTTAGGTTGCAGACTTAACCTTTAGCTTAATCTTTAATGCTCCAGTGGTGTGTTCCATCTTTTTCAGGAAAATGACAACACATATAAATTAAATATCATTTAGGATCATATCCTGAAATCCAGCAAGTACTTTTAGTCCTCTTGGCTCAGCTTCTACTTTCATTCATTCATTCATTCATTCATTCATTCATTTTCTATCCACCTACTTTGAGGCTTCATAAGAAAGCATCATGTTTTATTTCCTATACCACAGGGATACCTGTACTCCAAAAATCCAGTGATTTTTTTTTATGCAAGCACTTGTCATTTATTCTTATTCTATTTTTTTGTTTCTGCCTCAGAGGGAGACAGGAAAGTTCCTTTGCTGCATTTTGGGGAGTACCTCTCATACTCCTGGCTCTCATTTAGTCACTAAAGCTGAATGGGCGTTGAATTGCTCGTGTGTGGATCGCCCATCACTGCAAAAAGAAAGAGAGGTTTGTTTAAAGCAAAAATTATTCATTTTCCCAGCAGATTTTTTTGGACACTTTTAAATGTTTTAGCTCATTAAACATGTAAATATGCTGAAATAGGGTTGCCACCTGCGTTCTGTTCTGTATTTTCACAAATAACGGATATAGACGTCTGTGAGGAAATCCTAAACACAAGTAGGATCCATGCAGGACCTCCACAGCTCTGCATCTGCTGCTGTCAAGGTTTCCTAGAGACGGGCATGACTCACCTGCACTGATCTCTGCTGCCGGTGTTACACCCGATACCTCAACACATCTGTTACGTTCAAAAATGTAGGTTCATAAAAGAGAAACTGAGTCCGCACAGAACAGGGATTTTTGGCTTCTGCAGAAGGAGAGAGCTACGTTCAGCTACATCTGCTCTCTGACTGACTTCTTCTGCAAAGCCTTTTTATTAGCAGATCATAACACAAGGGGTGGGTTACAAAATAGTGTTCTTCTGACAAGGCAATTGATCAGGTCATAGGACAAAATGCTCCTTCTGATTGAATCACAGAATAGAGTGGTCTCCTGATAACTGTGATTATCCTTGTACAAACATCAGCAATTTTCTACCACCGTTGCATGACAGTTTGCAGTAAACAGAGTGAAGCATCTCTTTTTTTTTAATGTTCTATATGTACACACATTAACTTTACAATCATCATTGAATAAACCTAACAACATCCTCAATGGGAATAATTTGCAAAAATACAAACATCAGTCTGAAGATGGAAATCTGTTGCCGCACTGCAAAAACGATCTCAAAATGAGCAACAATGTCTTAAATTAAGGGTATTTACCCTTAATTTGAGCCGGTAAATAAGATGACTTGCCAATAGAATGAGTATTTCTACTCTTAAAATAAGTTATCTAGATATTATGCACTTGAAATAAGAAAATGCAATTGTTTTTCTTATTTTAGGTGTAAATTGTATTGTTCCATTGGCAAAGTGTCTCACTTAAATACTTAATTCAAGAAAAAATACACTTATTTCAAGGAGGAAATGACTTATTTAGATTTAATTGATTGCAGTGCATAAGGTGGTTTGAATATGAGGAAGGTTATAAAATATGTCTGGTTAAGTTGATGAGTGGTTACAGTGGTTGCACAACAGCCTTTTCATGTTTCAGGAGTTAAAGGCACACCTATGCAACATTTTTTCAGTTAATCCCACAGGCTCAGAGCCCTCGTGAGAGTCAGTCTTAAGCCACGCAGCGAG
Source organism: Cyprinodon brontotheroides (assembly GCA_018398635.1). NCBI lineage: Eukaryota > Metazoa > Chordata > Actinopteri > Cyprinodontiformes > Cyprinodontidae > Cyprinodon > Cyprinodon brontotheroides. Next base: position 2,576 of record JAGKQL010004463.1, read on the forward strand.
TAACTGCTACCTCCCCTCCAGTTAAAAACATTCTGCGTTTGCTAGCACAGTGGCAATCTTTGTGCAGTTATGCTAATGTTCACGCGCCAGTAAAAAGCAGCAAAAATCGCTGCGTCAAGCGTGCTCTCATTTTTGCTACTTAAACCAGTTAGTTCTGGACGTGGGAGCAAGCAGCTTTTGCTGCCCTGAAGCTCTGGCAAATGGGTGCAAAAGTGTGTCTGGAGGCTGTTGCCAGCTTTTGAACTTCACTATCCTTTCTCTGCCTTGCAGCTATATTTACTGTGATCGAGTAAATAGGTCATAGTTTTAATATGTGTTTAAGTGGAGAAAATACACCTGAAAGCACATGTCAGTGCAGTCTAGTTCATTCATTCAGATTTCATTATCCTGCTCTTCAATATTTTTTTTTCTGTCAGAGCGGCTCAGCATCCCCATACCAGCGGTGATGCGCCGACAGTAATGGATCCCCTTCATCAGCAGCGGTTCACCACGCTGCAGCTGGTAGGTGTTTTCATCTAAATAATCCAAACTGCATATTCTGGCGGCAGATTTCTGCATTTAAGTTAATTTAGGCGTCAATAAACTGTTTTAAGAGGAGAGATCATCAGCCGCTGTGTCTCTCTCCTAGCCAGCTCCCACGATCAGCCCCAAGACTGCTTCAGCTGCTCAGGGCGTGCTCCGCTTCTGCTGCTTCAAAACACGCGGCAAGGACCTTTTGCTGCCTGACTTGGCGGCGCATCAACCATTGACTGCATGTACAACTCGCTGCTTCCTGTCGCGCCACCTACGTCCAGTGTGAACACAGCATTAGTCATTTGCTGCTAAGCTCAAAACAACCGCGTCTGGCTTGACGGAGAAACCAGGAGAACAGCTGAGCATATTTCACGACAGTGCACTTTTTACTTTCGCCCTCTGGGGGAAGCCACCGCTGGAAAATCAACACCGGTTGCATAGTGTACCTTTAACAGGACATAAACAAAGTTATTCACCTTCTTGGCCCAAATTGCACCACCCAAAGCACCTCATTTTCATCAGTGAAATATGCTCCTTAACATGGAGATAACATTTAAGTCACTAGCTCGTTTTTTTTATTGTTCACATTCAGGGTGAACTCATTTCTAAGGCTTTAGGTTTTCTGCACTGAGAGCCATTATGCAATTGGAGAAAGGATTAGACCTTGTCAGGAGATCCCAGACCAGACAATGTACACATATGCCTTAGTAGAGGCGAGACCTTGGGCAAAAAAATTGTTTTTTTGTGTCGTTTTTGTCCAGTACCTGTCTTATTAACACCATCAAGATGACACAAAAGTTCCAAGACCTAAACTTTTCCCAAACTTTTAGAAAATGTTCAGATAACTAATGAGCCAGGTATGCACCCGTCATAATGTCAATATGCTTTATGTAATTTCACATCTAGATCCCCACCCATCCTCCACTAAATTAATTGGTGGTGGGGCTTTGATGGTCTCAAATAGTTGTGTTTTCAATTTGTATTTTTTCAAAAGCTTTTTTTTTTTGTATTTTTTGTACAGATCTTCTGTTTTTATTCTTTGTCTTTTTTTTTACTTTATTGCAGATTTTTATAAATTTATCTCTGGAGTGAGAAGTGAAGTACTGCAGGTCAATACCGAGTGTTTCTATTATAAAATGGAAATATAAAATTTAAAAAATGCTTTTTGAAAAAATTGAATATAAAAAATATAAAATCTGTTAAAAAAGAACAATATTGAAACCTTTAAATGTAGAAATTTTTGTTTTTTTTATTTCCATTTATAGAAAGTGCTCCATGTTCGCAGCAATAACAAATCAAAATTCACTCCAAAAAGACAAAAAAAAAAGGCAATCTACAGTGGAGCATACACTTTTTTTCCCCCCAGCCTTGTAAGTGCTAATGCTGGGGAATGAATGAAACAACATGTCAAGAAGAGAAAGCACCTGCTGAAGAATCTCAACCATCTCTGCTCATCTTGTGTTTCTGAATGTAGATGTGTGAATGTAGATGTGTGTGTGCGTACTCTCCATCAGCCCTGTCGCTCATCCATCTTTCATGCCTGTTGGCCCCTATGGAGCAAATCATATCCCTAATGCCTCCTGTGGGAAGGATGGATGTCATTATGTGTGTTGGTGCTTTTGTGTGTCTCTCTGAGCAATAATGGAGACTGTAAGGAATGCACAAGAGAGTAAATCCTAACTTTTGAAAATATGAACCATCTGTGAAAACACCTCAGCCCTTCGTATGATTGCTGGTTTTGGTTCAACAAACACGCCATCATCACCCCTTCAGCCATTGTACAATATATATATATATATATATATGTAGCTTTTTTACTGATCAGTCAGTGGAAAAGAGGCCAGGTACAGCAAACAGAAGGCCCGTTGCATCAAAAGGGTTTTACTTTTGCTAGAAATGTTCTCAAACGTGGCTCCAGATGTGTCGTCATCATGAATCATTAAGTCCAATGAGCATCATCAACTGCTCTATGAGTCCAATGCATCAGACTCTGACACCATTCTGGTGTAGATTTGCTTCAAATAATCTGTCCAGCTGGTTTGTAATCACCATTTCAGGGCTGTGACTACTTTCCCACCGTGAAGATAATAATGACTCTCAGTAGGGAAACACTTTATCGATATTGGAGTCGTAACCAGAAGGAGCCTGATCTACTCTTTCATAATAATTTCACTATCTGACCTCTTTGGGCTCTAATAGAGCAATGTAATGCTTTCCAGATGGTCATTGGATATTTCATAAATGTTAATGAGAATATTAATAGCAATAACAATAATGAAAATAATTGTTATCATTATTATTATTAAATGTGATTACACTGTCAACAGAGATGGGAAGTAACAAAGTACAAATACTTAGTTACTGTACTCAAGTAGATTTTTCTGATATTTTTACTTTACTTTACTACTTATTTTTATGGCGACTTTTTACTTCTACTCTTACATTTTTACACAAATATCTGTACTTTCTACTCTTTACATTTTAAAAAATCGTCTCGTTACTTTTGCAGTTTTGAATCATTTCAATGGAGTTACCCTTATTATTTTTCACCTCATCAATACCAAATTCAATCTAATTGGATGGGAATCTACGTTGCATTTGGACGCACCACTACAAGATGAATCAACAGATTCGGGCGGTATTTTCAGTGGCAAATCATTGCAGCTTGGTGGCGGTGGCGTTAGCATAGTAGCATGGACTAACGAGATGATTGAAAATGAACTAGCGGAGATCTAGTCCTATTGGCAGACATCCATTTAAAATCGTAGGCAACGGCATGAAAAAAAGTGGTTTCTACTTTTACTTTTATACTTTTAAGTAAATTTTAAGCCTGTACTTTGTTACTTTTACTTGAGTAAAGAAGTTTAATCAGTACTTCCACTTTTACCAGAGTATTTTTTTAACACAAGTATCTGTACTTTTACCTCAAGTACGAGGAAAGTGAGTACTTTTTGCCATCTCTGACTGTCAATGAAAACAATACTAATTATAAGCATAATAAGATGGTGATTTAGTCCATTTAAGTCACTGTCCTGGTCATGATGCAGCAAGTTACTGAATGAAAGTAAAACATTTCAGAATTGTGCATGAAATATTTTTCAAAATACAAAGCAAAACTGATAAACTCTCAAGTTTAAGTGACATTTAATAATAATTCAACAACCAAGGAGCTTTCCTGAGAAAAGCAACATGGGAACAGATAGAAAACAGTATGTGGGTATACCAAGAAGGCTGCTTATCAGGCAAAGGCTGGTGGTCCTGCAGCTCCTTAAATCTCCAGGTGTCAGATGACTAGGATTCCCATAGGTCCTCGGAATTATGGAAAGATTTTGAATCAAAATAAAGACGTTTCATTAACACTTTCTATCAAGGGAAACCAGCTGATTGCATCTAGTCATTGACCTGCATGCACGAGCTTGTGCCGATGATTTTCGCTTGCATTTAGCCGTTGGCTCTTCAGCAGTACCTCACACTGAGCATGCACGCAACGACAGTAGAGAGGAAAAACTCCCTTTTAACGGAAAGAAACCTCCAGCAGAACCAGGCTCAGTAATATTAGTAACATTTAGTTAGTGTTCCTCAAAATTGAGAAAACTGGCCCTTAACAGTTCTTGAATTAAATGTCAACAGAGGCATGAAAGTCTGGATGACTAGTATACAAAAAAAAACAAAAAAAAAACACAATACAATAATGATATTAAGCCCAGGATGGTACTGTTGTATCCAGATGGTTTGGCCATTATATACAGTATTTTTTATCATAGAGGTTCCCAAATTTTTACACTTCTTGCCCACAAACTATTGGCTCAGTATGATAAAATTTATATTAAATCAATTACTTCAGCAGTTTTCCAACCATGGGTTTTTTATATTGGGAAATACAGTGAAACCGATAACCATGCATCTGTCCTACTAGGTGACGTTGAGGTTATTTAATTGGGTTTTTTGCTGCTTGCTTTGATAGAGGCCTCCAAATTAAAAATATTCTAAATAAAAACATCCTGGAGTTCAATTATGACAAATTTGGAAAGTTTTTTATTAGCCTGTTGACCAGGCTGTAACATCATTTTACTTCTGGATGGAGCTCATTTATCACTGAATATATGCATGTTTTTTAACATGAGTAAAGAAACCCTCTAGTCTGCTCTCTGCTTGTTACTCTCAAAGCCTCCACAACTTGGCCATGCAATAATCAGCCTTGTAATTAGCCTCGCTGTGGTGTAATTACACATTACTGGAAAGGTATAAAACTTCCAGCTGAGTGGAAACCCTGACCTGTCCAAACTATCGGACTGTATTTTCTCTCTGGCTCATTTCTGTACTGCTTCCCTCTCTGCTCTGGCTGTCTGTGGCTGTTTGTGCTTCTGCTGCACTCCAATCTAGTCCCATGAGAAATAGGAGACAGGCTATATTACCCCGACCACATGTTTGCGTTATGGTGATTGTTTGTTTTGCCCTTTAACAGCCTACCAATACCTAGAGAAAAATAAATAAAGGCAGAGCACAAAGGGGATGGGATGGCAAAGCGGGAACTTACCCTGAGTTATCTACCAATTCTGGCAAACACTTTCCCAATAAGATCTTTTGTCTCCCCTGCTTGCCCCGAATCTGTCATCAGAGTAAAAGTAGTGAACTGAATCTAAAATTAGGAATTAATTGATGTTCTTTTTCATTTTTTTCCCTCCATACTGCAAACCAATTAAGAAGATGGTGATCACAATGAGTCTTCAACCAGCACAGTAAATTCTCTAAAAGCATAGAAAGGAACAACCATCAATCACATAGACTTTCATCAAGTTGTCCTCCTTCAGGATGATGTGTTGCTGGTTGGATAAAGCAAAGAGACAGACTCCAACAATGGAGTTTAATCAGTTCAAATTTACACTAATATCTAAGAATGCAACCAAAGCTTACATCGGTGACAGACCTCAAGAATCAGTTGCAGCTGATGCAGCTTTCTTAGGGGGGCTAAAACTCTGAAATAAACATAAACAATGAAATTTATGCCATGGTATCACAAAAGAATGCCAAATTAAAAAAAAAAAAAAATTCTGAAAAGTGCTTTAAATCATTTATAGCTGTCTTAATCCATGCTGGGTCAGATCCTGATGTTTGAAAAAGGAAGCAGGGAAAGCAGAATAAAGCGTTAGCCTCACTGCTTGTAGTTAGCCAAGCATTGTTGCAAAATAATTATATAAACCTGTTGATCAGCAACACTTTAAAACAGATGACTGTGACGTCAGAGCTGTGGCAGGAGGTGGTGTGCAAATAAAAGTTGATTTCAGATCTGGGCACAGCATGGGTCCTATCTAATACTTTGAAGAGTAGCTACTGCTGAGTCTATGGGCAAAGATTTTAACCTCCCAGGGCGGAAATACGCCACAAATCCATTAATCAGTAAAAAAAAAAAAAGCAAGCAATATTTTTGTTGCGATCTCCAACTCTGGAACCTGCCATTTTTGCCCAAATATAGTAACGCCTCCCTCCTGCCATCTTCCAGCAGTGACGCCACGGTCGCGGTAAGCCTAAGCGCCATTCTTCCCGCTTTACAAGCAAAATCAATGGGAACTACTAGACACATCTGCAATCAACAACAATTATTGAAGATTTCCAGAGGACTTCATTACATTGAAATTCACCAGAGCTATAAGTGAAACTGACAATGCCCGCGTGCATGGCAGCTGGATGCTGGAATACATCGGGTAAAAGTGAAAAAAAAATTGTTATTTTACCTTTCTGATTCGCGATCCGGCCACCCACGGGACTGGGTTCTGGTCGTTGGATTGCCAACTTGAAGAGGGAGGATTTGCAATCAGAGAAAAAACACCTCATTAATCCATTACTCTCTACTTCACATAGTGCACCGGTCATCACCTTCATGGATTATAGGGTGTTGTGACAAACACCAGGTACAGCACTGGGACTTGCTCAACAGCTGATATCGTGCCGTGACGTCTTAAACCGGTAGGTGGCAGAAGGCAAGGCAAGGCAAATTTATTTGTATAGCACAATTCAGTACCAAAGACAATGCAAAGTGCTTTTTACATGATTAAAATATAGGAAAATAAAACAGAATCAAAGCAAGTAGGAAAAAATAAAATAATTAATAAAGTAAAAAATGCAGAAACAATAAAGAATATTAAAAACAGTTGGACTAAAGAAAACATGTTTTAGTTGAACTGTTTAACTAGAACATTCGAAGGCAATCCTAAACAAATATGTTTTTAGTCTTGATTTATAGGAACTCAGGCTTTCCGCACTTTTACAGTTTTTTGGAAGTTAGTTCCAGATAAGTGGAGCATAGGAACTAAATGCTGCTTCTCCATGTTTAGTTTTGATTTCAGGTATGGAGCCAGAAGAGCCAGAAGGCAGTAGTGTTCTTTGACAAACATGGATGTCTCCAGTAAAGCACATTTAAATGAAATTGCTCTTAATTAAAAGTACTTATCATTTATTGAAAAGTATGTAATCATTTCATACTTAAGGTACTTTCAGGAGTTTGTATTCTGGATCACATTCTGAAAATTTATTCTGAATATGACCAGACTTCAGCCAATGACCTTTACTCAAGGTCATTGGCTGAGTAGAGCGGCACCCTTGCGCCCTCTATTGGCCAAACGTCACTGCCCTCTAGATTCCGTGAGACCAAAACTAGAGCCACCACTCCTCTTCCTCCTTTAATACGTGTTCACTATGGCCTCCTCCCATGGCCAGATCGCCACCTTAGCCAGATATATCACTCTACCCCTACTCAAATACCTCTTTCCGACTGGCCAAAAATCCAGTTTAAACCTGCGAATAATTGACTTTCATTGTCAGTGGGTACAACCAACTTGGCAACCGACTCGGTTATAATCGCCTAGAAACGGCTTTGTTCCGAATGCCATACAGTGAGAACATCAGACCGGGGTCAACTTTACTTATAGTAATGAAAAGGGTTAATTGAAGTTTAATCAACAGTGAAATGATAACAATTTGCTAAAAAAGGACAAGTTGCTCCATTTGAAATAATTACTTTATTTATTACTTTCTTACCTGAGAAGACCAAGACCGTGTAGAGACAGCGGCAGACTGCGCTTCTTTCTCTCTTCTCCCATGCGTTTGCACAACAATGGTGTTATTTTCACATGCCTCCAGAAGAGGCTCACTTTTGAAAAAAAGGCTGAAATTTGCTCTATGCTTTGGATCCTAAGCATTATATACAAAGTCACCTAAAGATGTGTTAAACTAGAACAACCTGAGAAAGTTGCTAACTCTCAATTGATTCCTCCTTCAAATTGACATAAGTTGACAGAAGAAGATAATCTACAGGAGCATAAAAAGCAAACCATGAGTGCAGAAAAGGAGCACAGACTCTTACTTGTGATATCAGGGGTCTTATTGCATTAAATCTGCACATACAAACCATTAAAAATGTGCACGAAGAGTGGTGTGTGTGTGTTTTAAATAAAACTGTTCATACTGTATGAGCTTTTATTACTTATGGTCCATTTGGCACATTTCTGACTTTATAATTTTGGTTCCAAACTATCTAAAATATATACTAACACTTAGAGAAAAAAATAAACTAAAGAAACTAACGAGTAACAAACATTTAAAATTAATGGTCAACAGAATTTATGAAGTGAAAGTTACAGTATTATGTAAATTAACCTTTAGATAGAAAAACACAATAGTGTTTTTGCATCCCTATTTCTGTTAATAATTTTCTGTTTATTGCTCATGAAAAAAACAGCATTTAATAATGTAAGGAAAATCATTTTATACAGAAACGTGGGCTCAGTGAAAAGTATGTTTGAAAAGGTGCTGCCTTGGAGTCAATGAGTCGATGCAATTAGCTGGTTTTCCTTAGATAAGTGACTGTATGATCTGGTTGAACTGTAAAGTGCCTTGATATGACATGTGCTTTGAATTGGTGCTAAAGAAATACTGAATTTAATTGAATTTAATCTGAATAATCAGCTTCATCAGGTAGAGGGATGTGACTCATTGAATTCATTGATAACTTCAGCTGTTTTTCAGTCTTACTAGTAATGCCCTAAACATCATCCAAAATACGCGGGAACCACTTTGGTACATGTCGCCCTTTTTCACCCTCCTGATTCCTTTCTCTAAGATAAGCCTGGTTTCTTTCGCTCAGATGAACGACCAACCCCTGGTGAAATGTCACAATGTCACTTCTGGTATGAGGAGTCCCAATGTGGACGTACTAAATTAGCCACAATCGCTGCATGAAAGCACTTATCAGCATGACTCAAGAGCAAACAGCGGCCTCGTATCTCGCCCTTGGGTTCCTCGGTCCCGCGTTCATCCATGAGGCCAGGGAGAACGGCGGATGCTTACCCTTTGCTTTATCAGTTCACTGAGAGTTGCGAGCCTCATCTAACGTGTCATATCTGCTGTTCTTCATAGCTCCAAAGTCAGTGAGGAACCCAGGATTCTGGGTCGTGTTGGTGGTAATCAGAAATTTAAACCAAGAGTGTCCGATGACCTCTCAGCCTCCTTAAGAACGTCTCAGGCTGGCCTGACTGAGGAGTGGATTTCTTGCATCATTACTTCATTGGCTCCACTTCCACCAATTACTGCAGCAGTTTTAAAACAAGCAGATTAGAAAAGATTAAATGAAATCTTAGCAACGCAAGGAAGAAAAGCTGATGAGGTCCACAGCCAGATGGCTCGCTGTTTTTGCAGTCCTTGGCTAAATATCTGAGATTCACTGAAAGAAGCAATTAACTACAAGGATTTTATTGATGCCGGATCCTTCCTCAGCGCTCCGCTGACTTTTTTTCCACCACACTGCTTTAATGTCCTTGTTGACTGAGAAGCGTTTCACAAACGCACATTTCAATAACAGAAAGTGGACTAATTCTGGCAAGGTGGTTTTACAATGTGGCCTTCGTCTAACACGTCCCCTGCACAAAGGAACGGAAAGTGGAGACGATTTCACTGCAGCTGAAACACAAACATACACTTTTCACCCTCTGTTAAAAGCAGTAAGTGAAAACTAAATGAAAAACTGTTTCATCCTAGTAAATGTATCCCTATGTTGCCTATGAGTCCCAGAGTAGATTACAAATGATGGGACATTGTGACTTTTTTTTTAATACAAAGAAGCATATTAGTTAAATGGTACACTCTATTTACTCGAGTGTATTTAACGGTTTTGTAGCAAAGCTTATCTATTTTTCTGAGTTTTACTGCCATTGTCGACATTCCTTTCTTATAAAGTGGCTTCCTATGAGTCGGAAATGACTGAAATGGTTCTATGCGGAGCAATGCGGGGCACTTAGAGCGCCCTAATTAGACAGAGGCAACACACAATGAGGTGCATTAAAAGTATTAAAGTCATCTGAGTCATTCCTACCAAGACAAGCAAAAATGTTCTATACGTCATGCTAAATAGGCATATTGGTATTAAAATCCACACTTTAAACTAAGAGTTTTGTTCTTTGTGATAGATAAAATTAGGCACAAATGCCACTGATTGGTGGTAACCACGGTTACAGAACATGTCTTACCTGATGGTTCAATCAAAAACCTCTTCAGCCAGACATGATGTTGTCTTTAAAAGGTTTATAGAAAGCGTGTGAAGATGATTGACTGCTATGCAGGTAGGCATATTGGCAGCGTGAGGAGGAAGATGAAGGCGGAACCAGCCGGTAACACGGTGAACAGGCAGAAAACAATGGTTGGACAATGGTTGACAGGCAGATGACTGGATTTGAGCAGACTGGAGGCGGGTAGAACTAACTGGTCATAGGTAGAATGACATGACCAGAGTCAGAAAATGATGAGAATCCAGTGAGGGAAGGAAGAGCAAAAGAAAGAACAAGTCATATCAGCTCTTAGAGTCGGCCCAAAAGAATCAGGGATTGGTTAGACCGATTTTAAAATAATCTGTATCAGCCTTAAAAAAACCTTTAGTGGTCTATCAGTTGTAGTTTCCAAATGCTTATTGTAGAGAATGATGCAACATTTCATTATTCTGCTTTTAAATAATAGAGACTTTAGACAGTGGCGTTGGAGGTAGGAGTTTGCCCTGAAATGAAAGGAAAGGATTGACGGATTTTGCAAGCCCTGACTCACGTTGACTTTTCAGTGTGGGTTGTGTCCTTGGGCAAGACACTTCACCTGCATTGTCTACTGATGGTGTTGGTCAGAAGGGGCCGGTGGCACCAGTGTCACAGCAGCCTCGCTCCTGTCAGTGAGCCCGAGGGCGGCTTCAGCCAGCTACAATGTAGCTTGCCACCATCAGTAGTGTCGCGTAAATGGGTGAATGAATGTAGTGTAAAAAGCGCTTTTGGTCAAGTCTCCTAACTTGAATAAAGCTATATATAAAGTACATGCCATTTACCATTTTAATTTCAGTGGTGCAGTGGAGGTATCACTGCTGCCTTGCAGCAAGAAGGTTCTGTGTTCAATTCCTGGCCCAGGGTCTTTCTGCTTTGAGTTTGCATGTTCTCCCTGAGCGTAAATGGGTTCTCTCTAGGTACTCCGGCTTCCTCTCACAGTGCAAAAACATGACTGTTTAGGTCAGGTGAAGCTTTCAGGTCAAGAGTGTGTCGTGAATGGATTTGGTGTTTGTCTCTGTGTTGCCCTGCGATGGACTGGCGACCTGTCCAGAGGTGTACTGACTCTACCCAGGAACAGCTCCCTCGGCGATGGATGGATGGATTGATCTCAATTTTGGAGAAATCTATTCCTGCATTTCAAAACATCCCCTTGGGGATCTGTGGGCTTCTATACATTGTCTGCGGCGCGCCCAGTGAGCAGTGGTGGGGTTAACCTCTTACACCCCTCAGGGGTATAAATAAATTTCTGCCTGACAAAAAGCCACACAAAGAAGTAAATCACTTATAACCTCACAGCTATTAGATTTAAGAAGAAACTTTTGGTACCTCTGTAAAGGTAAGATGTCATAGAATGGTTTTCTGGTGTCAGCACCATTGTAGCTTTGACCCTGCCTGAAATATTAGGGACAAAATACAAAATATTTTGCATTTTTTGAACCTCGCCAAAATTTTCTTTGAAATAAACATTGCAAAACACTACCAAAATATTATTTATAGCACAAAAAAGTAGTACAGACTTTTAAATCTAAATGTTGTGTAAAAATATACCAAAT
>JAGKQL010004464.1:0-13834 GCA_018398635.1 Cyprinodon brontotheroides
ATATTATTATGCTTACACACTGAGATCATATTATTATGCTCACACATTTTGTTATCCTTATTTCACTTATATCATAAAGAGAGTGTTGAAGTATTTACTTGTTTGTTCTGTACTAATGTTTTAAGTCTGTGCAGAAGCTGTGCAGAAGGAGGGAGTGCTGATTGTGAGAACTGGCTGCTCAAGGTCAGCAGCCAGAACACGGGGAACTGCACGTAGAAACATTGGAGAAAGGAGTGAAAGCTCTTATCTCATGATACTGTATGATGTGATGCAGACTTCTGGTTCCGACTGGTTTATTCACCCCTCCCCTTAGCAGTCGGAACCACATTGTAGCCAGGGCGTTTCCTTAATAAAAAAGCTCGGTGGAGCGGAGACTTTTCAGAGTGGTTTGGAGAATTGTAACTGGACAGTCTCTGATCACTCTCCTTGCAAGTGAATCATACTAAAATTCTCTGTGTCTTTTATTTGTACAGGTTACTGCTTAAAATGTTTGGTGTTTAAACCTAACATTAATTATAATCATTAAAGGCTGGTAGCCATTAATTACAGTTGTCTGAAAAATATTTTTTCTATGAATTAACTTTGACCAGAATATTTAATTATCATTTTTAATTTTTACAATATGTGTAACGATTTTGGTTCTGTTGTTTTTCTTTAAGTTTTCAGTTTCAAGTTCATCCAGGTTTTTCCTTGTTTTCTAGCTTTATTGATGTGCTCTGGATTCATTTAAAGTTGCTTAGTTGTTATTTTTGACATGTCCTCTGTATGCCCCCTTGTCATCCATACGAAGCCGGCATTTCGGGGTCTGTAAACTTTTTTTATTAAGCCTTCAGAGTGGGAAGATTTTGAAACACCGTTTTCATGGTTCCATCTTTAAGCTTTGACCGCATTTTTTTTAGGAACATGCGCATAGCGCCGCTTCAAACACGCATGGACACAGTATGTGTCAACAACAATGGCGCCGTAGCATGTGTTGAATGGTAGTGCTGCTAATGCTACTCACCCCTGCTGTCGGGCTTATCAACAGAATCTTCTTCTTCTGGAATATCTCCAGGAAGAACAGATCAGTATGACCCGCAGGTCACATTTCAGCACCAGTTTGGTCAACCATGTAAAATGGACTACAGGGCAACCGCGGTCTAAACTTCGCGATGCCCAACATCATGCTGATTATTTCGTCGCCTATTTTGCTTTTGGCACCACAGCGCCGCTTACAGGTTTAGCATACAACTTGTGAAGCGTTTTATGCATTCATGTAGTAGATCACTGAGAATTTTTACGGCTCACGCCCGCTACGAGACAAACGCCTCACGAACTGGAAAATATTAGCGCTTTCAGTGACCGAGTTTTGACTTCGTGTGGTATCCGCTCTGGTTGAACAACCAGGATTTTCTGTCTGTCCTCTGTTGCCCCTTGTGTTTTCCTTTCCCTTGGCTTCCTCATCAGCTCTAGTCACACCTGCTCCCTATCAGCTCATTAGCCCTACCTTTGTTCAGTCAGCCATAAATACACTCCCCTCTGCAGTCCCTCTTTGCTGGTTTCCTTGTCTTATTTCATTCAACCCTGGCTCCTCATGACTTTTTCCCCTGGTGTTTCCATGGTCCTGGTTAGTGTTCAATTCTTATGTTGGTTTTTTTGGATTTCTGTTTTGATTTACATTTTTAAGTTGGATTTTTTGGATTCCTGTTTTTGCTGCCTGATTTTTTTTATTAATCCTTCCAAGATCTCACCCCTGCCTCTCAGCTTCTGCTTTTGGGTCCAAACAAAAACCTTAAAACCAAATCTTGACAATATGATGGTATGATATTCATAACCAAATAGGTAATCTATGGATTATGCTAGTCAAATAAGGACTACAGTCTTTTGGAAAAGAACTACAAAAAACAAACAATAAAAACCAAAGATATGAAGGTGTTTTCATCTGGAAAAGTTACACAGATTGCAAGTGAAAGGAAACATTATTTTTGTTAAACTTTTTGAGAACGGCTCCGCACAGGATCGTGAGAAACAATACAGATCCTTAGCGGCGGCTAATAAACCTGGAAGAAGAAGAAGAACGTATGCTAAAAAAAAAAACTATTGACTTCTCTCTTACTAACTTCTAGTACTATTTGGAAAGCACTTATCATGGCGTTCACTAATGCACTTTTACTTTAACTGAGTGTCCTTTCTGATTTATCCGATTTCGATGGAATGATTGTTTTCCAGATATCTGTCAAGTTAGTAGTGTTTACTGTAATTGGGTGAGCCACAGAAAGTGAAAGACTAGTTTGGCAAATGTTTGCAGAAATGTCTTGCCAATTAAAGTGTTACGCCACGTTTATTTTGTTTTTTTTACATTTAACTTTTTTAAAATATTTTTAATTTTCAAAGACACAACAATTTGGGTTCAAATCACCTCATTGCCTTGAAATATAGTAAGTCTATGCTTCAATTCTAAAGCAGTTATGAGGAGAGTAATTTTCTGTTGTTTATTAACCTATTCTTAACCAAAAACAAGCATTTAAAAACATGCCTTGGCCCTTTTAACTTTTCAAAACAGCATAGATAGAGACAAACTGGAACATACTTGTTCTATGATTTATCAGACCTTTGCCCCAACAACAACCCCTCCTGGACCCATGCACGCCCCTCTTCTCCTACACAGCTGGATTTTGATACATATAACTCCAAGAAACCTTTCAGAAGTCAGAGAGAGAGCTGAACACCTGTGAAGGACGAGTTGCAAGTGTGCAAAAACAGATTTGAGAGGTTGTGTACACTGATTTGTAGTTGTAGTGGGATAAATGATTCTAGTTAAAGAAAATGAAAAGATGTAATATCTTTTTATCTGTAAAAAAGCATTAAGGTAACATTTTGCAAACAATCTCAAATTGATACTGTAAAATAGGTAAGAAAATTTTTTTTAAAAAGTACGAAAAATGTTGTGCAGTTTCCCACATCATAATTTACAGACATTCACATCAAAAATCTAAGCCCAGGCGTTTTGAAACGTATTTACCTATATACACAATGATTTTATGTGGGATTCTTTTCAGCATGAAAATAATGCAAATCAGCTGTCCCATCATAGTTTTGATTTTAGTACAGAAAACTTATCTTGTACAAGAAACCTGTTTGATATGATTTCTGTGATTATGTTGCATTTGTTAACTGAAAATAGAGGAAGAAAGACACACTTATTAGCAATAACATTTAAGGCTCTGGTGTAAACCATGCTGAGTCGATGCTAAGAACATTTTATCACACAGAACAAGAGTATGGTTGGAAGCAAAAGGAAATAATAGAAAAACTATAGATATGAAAAGCTTCCAAAAGGGGCAATGTCTTGTATAATAATAAATCATATATTTATGTTTCAATTTATTGAAAAGGACTGCCTATGTGAAGTCTATGCTTGGTATATACTGAGGAGCCTGTCACCATGACTACAGAGGTTTGACTTTAAATTGGATCTGCATTGGGTGTTTAAATTGCATGAACCTTCATTGAGAGAAGCAGAAAGGGAGGGCTGGAAGATAAGAAGGTTTATCATGTCCCCTGGGAGTCCACATGAGTCATTCTTTACCAGCAAACAAAGCTCCAGGTTAATAATGAAGAATAAAGGGCAGAAGGCCCATTTCCCAAAGAATAAAAACCTGCTAACACTGCTGCTTCTCACGGTCGCCCGAAATCATATAGTTGTGATGAATGCCTTTCCCATACGGTATTATTCACTCCCTAACCAAAACAGGTGCCTAACAGCCTAACAGCTGTCATTTCAGGGCCCTTCGCAGGACAAAGATTAGATTTCTAAAAAATTATTTAGAATACAGCTTAGATTAAGCTTTGATAATTACATTTTTATTGTTGAAAACATTATTAAATGAACCAAGTCCAGCTTTAGTCTCAATATGCTTAAATGTATAAATGCTGGCTCTGTATGATCTTTTTATCCACTTCTACTCATAACAGTTACTGCTATCTTCCGCAATAAAAGATTAGTTTTAAATATTGTCTATAAACACTACACCACAGCTTCACACAGTAGGTCAGATATGGTACAATCAAAGAATTATACACAATATATCAAGCCTTTTCGTTTAGGACTTATTTTCCCTGTTAAAAACAGCAATGTGACGGGATATTTTAAGCTTCATATAATCTGTATTAGCTCTCCATGGCAAGTGTTCTTCCAAGAAACTTCATTTTTTTGTGTTTTGTATTTTAACATGATCAAAATATGGCTGTGCATCAGTAAAATTTTACTACAGCAAAATATCTTAGTCATTTACTATACAAATATTTAAAGATAATATATTAAACCATTTTTTCATTTTAATGAATTCATTTTTAACCAACTCAAGCACTTTGTTGATTTGTATTTCAACTGAATAAAATAATGAATCATCTGCATATAAATACTGTTAAACAACTTAGACAGCTAAGTAATGTCATTAAATAGACATTATGTAAGTTTTTACTGAAACAATATGCTTAAAACGTCCTTCTTATTTGACCCTTTTTGACTAAAACATTGTTTGATTAACAGTAGGAAGTCAGACGTTCCTGCACTGTTCTGTGGATGTAAAGTCAAGTGGCTCCATCTTAAATGGGTACGGCCAAGCAAACAATTAAAGCATTATATTTAAAGTGGATTTGTGGATATTTTGAAGTGATCAACATCCATTTTAACACAGACACCAGTGGCAACTCTAGTAAAGATCAAAGTAAAAAATAAATAAAATAAAGCTTGTTAAATACAAGTGTGAGCTACGAGAAATGAGCAGAAGGGTGCTGCAGTTCGGGGTTTTGGCCACAGGTGGCAGTATCATTAAAAAACTCTGTGTTGCCTCAGTAGTAGATGTCAAGGACCAAACCTTGAAGTACTGCATGAATAATGTGGCAAACAGCAGAATTTGTATTGCTAACTTCTACAAACCGTTTTCTGTCCTTCAGGTAGCTAAGCATCTAGTCCATTTATATTCCACTCTTTTAATTCCATATTTATATAACTTACTCAACAATATTATGATCTAATGGATCAAAAGCTTTTTGAAGATCAACAAATATACTTACTAATTATTGTTTATGATCATTTGCAGTAAAATGTCTTCTACCAAATAAATCATTGCTGATGCAGTAGAGTGACTAGAGTGAAATCTGTACTATTGCTTTATATCTTGTATGTGTTTCAAAAAAGTAAGACATAATAAAAGTGGCAATTAGAGAGATTCATTGATGATCTGACAGTTCTTTGGCACTCGGACCCTATCAGAAGACATGGAAGCTGCAAATGACAATGAGGATTAGATATGTCTTTCCGTCAGATCTGGTCACTGGTGGTGGAGTGAAGGCCAGAGGAGAAGGAAGACATAAGGATCCTGAGAGCATGATGAGGTGGAGGTGGGTCCAAGCTCAGCGAAGACCAGGACAGTCTGTGGCTGGAGAGCTTTATGCAGAATCTTACAGTATGGTTGTCTGAAGAGGAATGAGGACTTGATGGTGATTGGATGGAACAGAGGCACATAATGCAGTGATTAAATGATAGTGATGCTTTTATGACTCTTACAGTTCTAATACATATAAACTTCATTGGTACATATATTATTATGGTAACAAACTGTTTATTTCAGGATCAAGCTGTGACTTTGGCCTATAGTTAGAAAATGTGGTTTATTTCCTTCTTTCTTAAGTGGTATTATTTTTATAATTTTCATTTGGTCTGAAAATCCCTTTAGTAAATGAAGCATTGCATATATAAATAATGATGTTCTTGATAAGATCCTAGAGTCAGATCAGCTCAAAGTTTTCTATCGAAGGAAAACCAGCTGATTGCATCGATTAATTGACTCTTTAGCAATCCAAGCATGCTTGTAGTGACAGTGGAGAGAAAAAGTCCCTTTTAACAGGAAGAAACCTTCAGCAGAAACAAGCTCGGTGTGAGCGGGCATCTGCCGAGGCCGACTGGGGTTCAAGGAGACAGAAGCAGGCATACAGAAAGAAGCAAAGATACAAAAGGTAACTGTCAAACAGCTCCACAAGTGGTCCCATCGAGGAAACACACAGCCAGGTAGGCAAGCTCCAAGCCAGCTCCCATGTCAGAGGGTGAAAGAGGCATCATATGTATTTATGTTTTCTTCAATTAAATATTTTATTGTTTTATGTTCTGACTTGTCCCTTTTTACAAATGTATTATGTCCCATGTATCTTTTATACAATCTTTTTTCTCCTTCAAGAATTTGCTGTAATATTCTGTGTTTTTTTTCCCTCATATATGCTATTTTTATGTATTTTTTTACTCTTCCTATGCATTTTTTGTACTTCATATTAGAAGCATTTTGTACAAAATATAAATATATATTTTTTGCTAAAAGCATTTCTTATTTTTTTACATTAGGATCAAAATCCCCTGTCAGTGTCATATTTTGTATCGTTAAATTCTTCAACTATGTTCAGATTAATAGGTTGTTAGGAATCCAGTTGGTGTGGGTTGTGCTTTTGTTTGTCTTCCTTTTTGTTGGCCTCCTCACACACACCTGCGGATGGTTACCTGTGTGTACCTCATTCTAGGCTGGGAGGACTCTTAAGCTGCTGACTGCCACTACCTCTCACGCCAGAGTGTTTGCCAGTTTTTTGGGAAGTCATCCTGCTAACTGGATGTTTTGGACCTTCTCACCCCTGGAAGGATTCTCTAAGCACCAAACTGAGCTGCGGATTCAAGCCATGGTTTGGATCTACTTTTCCATCCAAGGATTATTTGGGCGTCTCTCTGAGCAGGGGATTCATCTTCACAAGAGTACCTGTTGAAGTACCACAGGAAAATTAGGTGGCAGTCCAGCTCCTCCGTTCCTCAAGGAAAAAACGCAATTTGGATAAACCCTGTCCACCCTCCAACGAGCAAGTCATTCACTGGAACAACCCACACCGACTGGTTTCAACAAGAGACACCTTTTTCTGGAAACGTGAGTCCAAGAGCCTTAATTCCCTTCTTCAAATCTAAGACACAAATTTCCCACTGAGCCTAAACTAACCGCGCAGAATCTTCCCCTTCATTTTTCAGTTCCCGGTTCAACAGTGTTCTGAGCAGCACTGGACTCTTATCACCAACTCTCAATAAAACCTGTTGAACTTTTCCCTGGTCTCTCTGTGTTTGGTCTTCTGCATGTGGGTCAGAGCAGCAGATAAAATCATGACATAAGTTATTTTTAGTCCGATAGTTTGTCTTACAGCAGCCTGAACTTATAAAAGTATAAATTTGAAAATAGCTCAGGATAACTGAACTATTTTGAATGAGGTATCAGAAAGGTACAGCAAGAAGAAATGTCTGTCTGAAATCTACCCCCTGCTGGATCAGGATGTTCACTCTATCTTCTTCTCTACTCATTCAGTAAGTGAGCAAAAATCTGTTTTTAGCTATAAACCCTATCAAAAAGGAAAGTTTTAAACCTGGCCTTCAATGAACATAAGAAATGAACTTGAGATCTCTGTTGTAAGATGACCAGCATTAATGTGCATGTCCCTCTCATAAAGTTGCCGAAAAAGGCTGTCCAGATTTGGCACAGCAGTCCGAACAGCCTTAAAGTTCAGTACATAACAGCAGAAGCACTAAGACAAACCCTTACTGTTGATCCAGTGAAAGATGAAGGAACAGGAGCCAGAAACATAAGGAAGGAGCTGCAATTTGAGGTATTCAGATTGAACCTTCAATTCCCTTTCAGTCTTTCAATTTGTTTAGATGTACATTTGTAAGTTTATATTTTAGGATTTTATAACTTGAACTTAATTATTTCATTTTAGTTTTAGATTTTCTTTTTAGGTGAATTATATTATTTTCACTGCCCCCGTGTTAATCTGGGATTTTTCTCTCTTCCCTAGTTGTGATAGTTTTGACCATACATCAGCGGGTCAAATACTGACAGAAACGGTGCGTGGAGCCCCAGATCGAGGAAGATTATCAGTGGTCTTGTATGTTTTCCATTTTCTAATAATTGATCCCACAGTTGATTTCTTTCACACCAAGCTGTTTACTTATTGCAGATTCAGACTTCCCAGCCTGGTGCAGGTCTGTATTTTTTGTTTCGGGTGTTCTTTTTGACAGCTCTCTAGTTTTGGCCATGGTGGAGTTTAGAGTGTGACTGTTTTGAGGTTGTGGACAGGGTGTCTTTTATACTGATAACGGGTTCAAACAGGTTGCCATTAATGAAGGTAGCGAAGTGGAGGACAGAGGACCCTCTTACAGACAGAAGAAGTTACAGGTCTGTGAAAGCCAGAAATCTTGCTTGTTTGTAACTGACCAAATACTTATTTTCCACCATATTTTTGCAAATAAATTCTTTAAAAATCAGACAATGTGATTTTCTGGATTTTTTTCTCATTTTCATTTTGTCTCTCATAGTTGAGGTATATCTATGATGATAATTACCGGCCTCTCTCATCTTTTTTAAGTGGGAGAACTTGTACTATTGGTGGCTGACTAAATACTTTTTTGCCCCACTGTAAAAATGGCAGTGATATTTCAGCCAGTGACATCTAGAAAAGAGAACGTATTTAAATGAAGGCCCTGGGCCTGTCTATAAATCCTAATTTCCTCCTGGAAACTAAAAGAGTGTGTATAGCATGAATGAATGCTTGAAACGCCAGTTTCAATGTAGATTGCAAAGCTACAATCATCATACACTAATATGACTATTGTTAACCTAAATGTCATAATTTAAACATACAGTATCCTTTTATAATTATTCTGAAAAATGAGCCATGAGGGATTTTGTGTAGTTTACTGACATATTCTTTTTTAAGACTATATCAAAGCAACACTCCCTTTCTTTCTCAACCAAGGAAAATGCTCCCAAGAGAGTCCTTTGCTCTGAGACTGCAGAATCTCCATGGCTCATAGAGTTTGCAAGTGTGGCTTAGGATGTCTTTGATTAAGTCAGTTTATGTTTGTTGTTGATCTCAACTACAACTGTGGATTTAATGTGTATTGTTTTATTATTAAGATCTGTTCTAGCTCTACTAAAGCCACTGAAAAGACATGCGTATATTAACCTACAGCCAACAAGAATCCACCTAAGCAGAATATTAGTAAGAAGTGCATTTACGACAGCTTCATTGTTTTTTTTTATAGAATCATATTTATGTCATCCCTTCTTAGGAAAACAAAAGTAACAACAATGAAGAAAAGAGAGTGTGTTGTGTTTTTGTATCATGAGGCTCAACTTCACAGTATTTCAAATGTGATGCTAATATTATCTTGTTCTGATCTGTAAACCCCAAAGGATGAACCTTCATTGTACAGGGAATAACCATGGAAACCGTATAAATCAACAATGTTTGGATTAATGTTTCAGTGTTTGATCATTAAAATAAAGAACGCATGATGAGAGAGAAGATATGTAAAAAACAGCACAACACTCAAAATAAGCTACCACTGCCAGTGCAGTTGGAATAATTGAAAATGAGCGTTATTTAACCATTGATTTTTGCCACAGTTGACGTATGACCTTTTGTTCTTTAGCGTTCTAGTTTACATGTGCCAGCAGCCAATGTTGAGCCCTATCTTGCTGTAGCAGGGGCCTGGCAAGAGAGGGCAACAGCCGGCTTTGGGTTTACAGTGTGTTCACATATCAGAAGGGTCAACAAGTTGGATTTGCTTCATTCAGTGCACAAAACCATTGTTATCAACACTTAACAGATGAACTCAGCTCTCACCTCTAACATTGAGCTGAAGGGGGTATAGAAAGAAAGGAAAAAAAATGGATCCAGAGGTTCTCTGGAGAAAAGATACTGTTTTTATGATCAATATTACAGTTGAAAATACAATTCAAAGCAACTTTAAGAAATATTTCACTCTCATATTCTGACTAGAAATAACCCCACTCATCTTCCCCCTTGAGATTCTTCAACTGTTAAGTCATTTTTTTTTCTTGAAACAGCACATCTGCATGTACAGTCCCAAACACATTTGTCCTGGTCTTGTTTCTTCAATTAAATCTGACTTTAATATCTACCCTCAGATCAGACTGACTCCTGCAGTCTGTAAATCCTCAGCACGCTCACCATGAAATTGGACCATCAGTCTAATTTAACAGCTTTTGCTTCCATCAAATCTACTCCACAATCAGTTTATGCTGCAGGCTTCCCTAAAATTCCAGCAATATTGATCTATGAAAAAAGGGCAGCTATTATTTGAATAATAAATCCAAAGTTATGAGAGGGAGGTCCTGAAGCATGTTTGTTTTTCACAAAGGTAAATTTTATGCAAACACCACATAATGGAGGGAGTTTAATTAAAATTTAAAAAAATACACTGGACTTTGCAAAAATAAGTAAATGACTACTAAAAGTTGTGTAAGCTAACAAAAGTTTTAACCCCCTGTTATTTTTTTTTTTTAAAGAAAGTTTCTCATTGTCTCTTATAACTAAACCAGCACTAAGTAACTGTTAAATGTTAGTAAAAATATTTTTCTAACTTTTTATGATTATACGCCGACTCTTACAACTAGTAGATGACACCTCTGTCAGGGGGTCTGTATCGTTTTCACAGGCACTAAGCAACTTTGAGGAAGGTGGCAGTAATCCTGCCACACAAATCAACTACAAATGTGCAGAGAGCTTTATGGCATACTTAATTTCCCCTCTTGCATTGGTTCTAAATACAGAATCAATGTGGCGATGCAGGAATCGTGCTCACACAAAAGGGAACGTTTCTTATTTTGCATCATCCTTAAAAACATTGTTTTCGCCAAAATGAAATTCAATACCTGATGGCTATTCATCTTTTCACACAGCAAAAAGAAGCAGAAATGTATTTCAATTGGAACTATAAGCACCTGGAGATCAGGATTTACCACTCTATGCCCTGGTCCTCATGGGAAATGCTATCTTCATTTTGGCAAAACACATACAGTACAGCTTTTTGTCTACTGGGGAACTAAAATCGACCAAAACTGTTCTTAGAACTTCTTTAATTTATGCAACCTTTCATTATTCTGTGTCAATTATTCTCTTATTCTCTTTAAACCAGAGTTAATAATAAACAAAAACTCAAGATAGAATATCTTAAAAATGCAGACATTTGCCAATTAAATCAGTTTTAAAATAACACATAGGGTTACTCACCTTACTCCTCAAAACCATCTTAACATGCATTCAAACTCTCATGTATAGTATGCAAATGTTCTCTTAACTCAACAGTTCGCTGTTTTAAAACGAATTTAGGTGTTGTTCGTGGAAAGTTTATCTGCTGACTGCAGTTAGCAGTCCGTATTTTACGATCAGTGGTAGTGACCGCAGGTGTAAAAGCTTCCTTAAAGAGTTTTAAAATGGACTGCAATCATCAAACACCCATCCAGCATAGGTTCCAAAGATAGGAGCTCTAAATTGCATGATGACAGCTATGTGAAAGCGGGTTGTCTTCTCAATTAAAAATCACTGGCAAACCTTAAGCATGCCAATTTACTATTTATTTCATATATACATGTGAAAAACAAATGTTTTATTTTTTATTGCTCTTTACATATTCTATGATGAATGCGTGATTGTGATGCACTCAGGCATGAACTAGATGAACCCTGCATGGCGAAGTCACAGAATGACCATCCCTGCAGTCCATCAAATTGACACAAATCTTTAATTCTCTGGGGCCCAATCAATACTTATCCCTAGTAGGTCAGACCATTGATTTGACCTGAAAAGATTTTCCATGGCTCTGAGGAGAGAAATACTCCCATAGACCCAAATTACACATTAATTATACACTAAAAGAGAGAAATTACAAAGATTGATTTTTTTTTCACATGAAATCTGGTAAGTGTAATTACACTGTATAGAAAGCTTAATTGAGAGTTTTTGTTTGATCAGTCATACTTGCACTTTTAAAGAGGCGAAAATTGGGGCTTTATCCTTTATATTTCTTTGAGCAATGAAAAGAGTTTTACTGATGCAATATTTAGTTAGCAAACTAAATGATGCATCATTATTGTACCAGACAATAATGCTATGAAACTGACAATTCATTTTCTGGGGCGTCTGGAGACAAATTAATGTCGTTTGGTATATTACATTTCTTATTGTAGATCTTTGCAATATCTTTGGGTATTTTTTTTTTAACATGTATTTTCCCTCAGGGTGTTTGGCACTTGTTAAAACAATAAACAAATTGCCTTACTTTGGAAACCAACCCCCGTTTACTTCCCCTTGATCAACTATGATCAAGTCAAGTCAAAGTTTATTTACAGCAGTTTTTAAAAAAAACACACAGAATGCCAGGATGTGAGTCAAAGGCTTGTTTGCATACAAACCTAATAACTAACGCATGGTTTTCAAAATCATCCTCCTGCACAAACATCTTCAAACTCATATGCTAGTTAAGACTCCATAAGTTAGGATGTCAATGCACGGAATAATTTTCTGACTTAAACGTTAGCATATTCTGGAATCAACATGAGACTTTTCCTTCATTAAGATTCCAGGTAATGAGAGACAGTACCCCACCATTCTGTCCTCTACCCAACTGAACATTCAATACAAGGTTTGTGTTGGACATGCAATTCACTGAGCCACAAAACCCTCTGGTTCCCTCTGATCTACATCAAAATGCACAAATCTGTTTACACAGATGTGCCAGGGCCCAAATCAGATGCAAAAACCCCTAAAACAAGCCACGGTTATTTCATGGGAAAAACAAAGCAGCAAAGGGAACCACAGGCCTACAGATGGCAGCTCGTAACTACAAGGGATGGACCAAAAATTCCCAGATTCAGTGGGAAACGTTTGAGGGAAATATGGAGGTTGACAGATATATGATGGGAGCTTTATCCTTTTTGAAATGTTGCCAAATCGTAATGCATGCCAGAAAAGGTTTGAATCAATCATTTTCTGCATTATCAATGGTTTTGAACTATTACATGCAATGACAATTCAGGACTGCATTAAAATCCTAATCATAACCTGCTAAAATAAATATTGTTTATTTCCAGTTTTCTTATAAAATGTTTTTTTTTTTTTTATTCTGCTGATTATCACATATGAGCATGGACACAATTATGAGAGTGTCTAAGTAGTAGAATAGGAGTTTGGTCATTTTGATTTTCAGGTCCATAAATTCTCTAGGGTAATGAGAATACAGTGTGTCTGGAGTGAAAAAAAACAGCTTTTCCATTGGTGTTGTGAAAACTTTACGAATAAATTAGTGTCAAATGCTTGGTCTCAGATAGACAGGGTTACTTTACACACCTTATGGATTTGGGGACCTATCCAGGTTCTTGCCATGTACTGTCAGCGGAGATAGGTAGGAATCAACAGGATAAAAGCCAAGCCAAACAATCTGCCTTGATCTATGTTCCTCACATGCAGGAAGCAATTTTTCATTGCTGAACAAACAGGATAACAAATATAAATGGTAAAAACTGGACCTTGTCCAAACAGTGGCAGCATTTTCCCAGTAGTGTGAAAAGCAGTTGAGGTGCTTCCAGCAGCTGGTAGGGATTCCTTTTAGAAGACTCTCGGGGGGGTTGTTTTGAGTATGTCACATTAAGAGAAACCCCCAGGGAACAGCATGTACTCATAGAAGAAATTAAATCTCATGGTTGGCTTTGGAATGCCTCTGTTGCCATGTGGAAGAGAAGACTAGGAGGTCAGGGAATCTTTGCTCTCATTTTTGTTGACAGTTTTGAAAGTTTTGCACAGTCTGTCTGTCTGTCTGTCTGTCTGTCTGTCTGTGTGTCTATCTATCTATCTATCTATCTATAATCTATCTATCTATCTATCTATCTATCTATCTATCTATCTATCTATCTATCTATCTATCTATCTATCTATCTATCTATCTATCGTCTGTCTGTCTGTCTGTCTG